>OZ026849.1:13032495-13051773 GCA_964023205.1 Lutraria lutraria
CTATTTATTGATCGTACTTTAAGTTTAATTGATGAAAAGATACAATAAACTTTTTTATCTTTTAACTCCCACTTTAGTTGCGCCCTAACCGCTGCACCCGCTATTATGAGTAATGTACGTTTAAAAATATCAAACAAATGAAATAAAACACTACAACTATTGCATCGGCGTCAACCGTCGCGTGCAAATGAAATAAAACGTTAGTGAAATTAAATTAACTCCATACGAAAGTGCTTGATCATTCACGAAACGCCGTTACTCACAAGACGACTTCTATATACGCATTGAGTCGAAAATACCCGAACATTACCGAGTCGATGCCGAAGTTACTCAAAACCGCATTTACAACCGCGCGGACGGAATAATCCGAAAATACACAAACATTCCTGAGTCGATGCCGAAGTTACTCAAAACCGCATTTACAAACGCGCGGACGGAATAACCCGAAAATAAACGAACAAGCCTTAAACCGCAACCGTAAATATACGAAGCGAAAGTTCACATGTCGATGTTAGTCGCTTCCAAAACTGGTACGTTAAGTGCACTGAACAATATAGATTTAAGTTAATACCATTTTTATTGTTTCTTTTTTTTCAAAATCAAAATATCTTTCGAGCGAGCCATCTTTTCAGTAATTAAAATCATTTGATATTTTATGATTCATGACACAATAGTATAACTTTGAGTCATTGACTTTCTGTTATAGCATTCTCCTAAAAGTTGACTTTAAAGCGAGTTTCTCGAAGATTAACCATAATACAGAAAGACACATTGATTACGGATTTTGTGAAGAATCAGATAGGATCAGTTACAGTGAACTCAGATATAGTGAAGAATTAGATACAGTAAAACATGGTTATAGTGAACTCTGATATAGTGAAGAATTAGATACAGTAAAACATGGTTATAGTGAACTCTGATATAGTGAAGAATTAGATACAGTAAAACATGGTTATAGTAAACTCAGACATAGTGAAGAATCAGATACAGTAAAACATGGTTATAGTGAACTCTGATATAGTGAAGAATTAGATACAGTAAAACATGGTTATAGTGAACTCTGATATAGTGAAGAATCAGATACAGTAAAACATGGTTATAGTGAACTCTGATATAGTGAAGAATCAGATACAGTAAAACATGGTTATAGTGAACTCTGATATAGTGCACTCGTATATACAAATGCACATGTGTCATGAATGGATACATTCATAGTAACGTTCTGTACTCAAATATACATTCTGTAATACTTTTCTTCTTAGTCTCGATCTTGTGACGTCACGATCAACAGACAACAGCCCTGTCTTCTACCCTTATAGCAAACAAGGCGGAGCTTTGAGCTGAAACCAGTCTCAGAACTCCAGCATTTGATTTGATGAAATTTAAATTTTACAAAATTGACCAATATAATTACAGTTTGTAATGACATCCTGATCATGCGCATTATCGAATCATACAGTGGGTGGGGTTTGTCTAAAGAAAAGTGCTTCGGACATAATAGGCAAGCCGCCATTTTGTTTTTGTTGTTTCCATCATTGGAATCAAACGATGGTAACAACCTGTTTCTTTTTCAGTGGGAATTTGATGTCACACGTTTGTAAACCATGACCGCGTTCCTTTAACTTTGCGTTAATCCTAGAAATGTTTGACAACAAATGTCACTGTTTCTATATGTTTCTGTATAGGTCACGACCTTACATACCTACTTAATGCACCAACTATGCGACCTTTAAGATACAGACTTGTCGATACATCATTCACATTTTGTCTAGCTTCCTGAATACCGCGTAAATACCGAAAATCTGTCGAACTTTGAAATCAGGTAGATATTCAAGTAATCGTCATAATATAGGCTCAAAACAATTGTTTGTTCCTGGAACTCTGACTTACCCTATTTTCCCCGCGATCCTAGACAATTTATTAGAACCGAGGAACGGTACATCAACTGTTTCACTTGTTAAACGCTTTCAATAAAAATAATAATATTATTAGAAAGAATTATCTACCCTATTTTAATGAGCATGTAACCAGAAACAAACAATATTTTATGCTTTTCCTTAGATATGATTTTTTATGCTCGTTTATAAGGAAATATTTATGACTACCTTCGATTGTTATCTATTTTCGCGAGCTGTTAGAAACAGATGTCTCAAATACAGTAACACCCGTCTAACAGACAACTTCAATAAGAAGACCACCACGTTAAAAAGACATCGGCAATATTTCTACTGTAGTCAAACCTGTGTTAGTGGTCACCTTCGAATAAAGGCCATTCTTTTAAAGGTAATTATTGATTATTTAGTTCACAATGACCTCCGAATAAAGGTTACGTACCTGTCAATAATGGTCATATTGTCTTTCCCATTGATGGCATTTATTCACAGGTGTAACTGTTCATGTATTTATTTGGGTTTAACGCTTTTTATTAACAATGTTTCAGTTGCATACGGTGGCCGATTAACCAAACAAGTTTTCCTGGACTGTATTCTAACCAGTGCTAACTTACCCTTCCTGGACTGTATTCTAACCAGTACTAACTTACCCTTCATGGACTGTATTCTAACCAGTACTAACTTACCCTTCCTAGACTGTATTCTAACCAGTACTAACTTACCCTTCCTAGACTGTATTCTAACCAGTACTAACTTACCCTTCCTAGACTGTATTCTAACCAGTACTAACTTACCCTTCCTAGACTGTATTCTAACCAGTACTAACTTACCCTTCCTAGACTGTATTCTAACCAGTACTACCTTACCCTTCCTGGACTGTATTCTAACCAGTACTAACTTACCCTTCCACGAGGAACCGACAACTTCTTCACATGTGGAGGAAAATCGTCATTGTTGCCAAATTTTCCTTGACATGGAATCGAACCTGGATCGCCGGGTTACAAATCCAGCGCTCTAACCACTGGACCCCGGCCTTGTAATCATTTCTAACGAACAAGTATATCAACTTATTAGGTATTACATCCGGCTTTATCCTGTTTAAATCTATTATGTTCTATTATGTTCAGTTTTATCAGATATCCTTCTATTCTATTATGTTCTATTATATTATGCTATATGCTGTTCTATTCTGATATATGCTGATCTATTCTGATATATGCTGTTCTATTATATTATGTTCTATTATATTCTGTTATATGTTGTTCTATTCTGTTATATGCTGTTCTATTCAGTTCTGTTATATTCTATTCTGTTCTATTCTATTCTGTTCTATTCTATACTATTCTATTCTATACTTTTCTATTCTATACTATTATATTATGTTCTATTCTTTACTATTCTGTTCTGTTCTATTCTGTTCTATTATATACTATTCAGTTCTATTCTATTCAGTTCTATTCTATTATGTTCTATTATATACTATTCAGTTCTATTCTATTCAGTTCTATTCTATTATGTTCTATTCTATACTATTCAGTTATATTCTATTCAGTTCTGTTCTATACTATTATGTTCTATTCTTTTCGATTCTATCAACTTTTCTTTTACATATGTTCTGTTTCATTCCATTGTGCTCAGTTCTGTTCAATTCAATTCTATTCTCGTTGTTTTGTTCTATTTCGTTAATTTCTATCCACTTTTGTTTGTCATGCAAGTGTAATCAATTATAAGTATGTGTATGTGTATAGGTAAACTGATATGCGTGTCTTACATCGCATCATTAACCAACTAAACACTTTACAGTAAGTTTTTACACTATCACATATAAATTCCTTTATAACATAGTCTTGTATAAATAGACTAAACATGAAAACGAGCACATCGCGGGTATGATTTAAATATTTGTTATTACTGAGCATTAAGGCCCATTAGCTTTATACATGCTAAAACTAATTATTATTTATTTAACCTAAAAAGATGGCTTATTAGTGAAACAGACTTTTAATTGCAATGAAAAAAAAAATCTAAAATTATTTTTTTTAATCACGAAGTACATGTACATGTAAATGTAGTACAATATTTTTTCCAATGGTATTGCAAAAAAAAGAAAAAAAGCATTTGACAGCATTTTTACTAGATGTGGCTAAATATAAGCATTATGTAAATATTTTCATAGCAAATAAAATTCTATCATTTTATTTTTATTTGTTCTTTATTATTATATTCAAAAAGCTAATAGACCTTCAACGACGGTCACTCCTTCAGCAAACATCTACCGGTAATGCAGGTACAATTAACCTCAGAGTAAAACCACCTCTGGAAAAATGTCAACTTTTAAACAACGGCCACTATTATTTTAGAAAACACCTACTGGTAACGAAGACTCAATTGACAACATAATTAAGCCTGTGAAGAGCGTCCAACATTTGAACAACGACAATTATTTTAGCAAACATTTACCGGTAATATATATGTAATAATCTTCTAAATAAAAGCCATCTGTACTTAAAAGTCAGAGACATTCCCCTTTTTGTAGGTTTTGTTCATTTCTTTGACATAAGTTGAAATATAGACAAACCTGTGAACAAAGGTCACCCATGTGGCCCTAATTGACAGGTGCCTTTTATTCGGAGGTCATTTTGTTTTATATAATGGATGAAGGCTTTTCAAAGAATGGCCTTTATTCACAGGGTAGCCTATATTCGGAGGTTGCCGCTAACACTGGTTCAGTGTAATTGACGAAATAATTATGTAAATATTTTCTTCACTTTTCAACATATTCTCATGGCCTAAAATCCAGAAACGTATTCAATGATTATACGCTTGGATTGATATCCATTATATGTGGAATTAAATTCGCATTAATCTTGATAAAAAACCTATCTTTAACCAAAATGTTTCGTCACTAAACGGTTGGCTATTTCCTGGTGTCATTGAGAATTTTAAATGTCAAATTAGCAATTATCAGGCATTAAGGTTTTATGATCCTAAGTCTTATTTTTTTTCACAAAATAGGGCGGATGGATTTTGGAAATCTTTATGTATACTCGTACAATGTATATACATTTATAGGTTTCGATGAATGATAATGACTTACCATGAGGGTTTTCAAATTCTTTGACATTCTTTTGATGTATTCCCCCTTTAGATTTGCATTTAAGTATTTCGGAGTAACCCATGTTTCAAAGATTAGAGGAAAAAGAACATCCATTTCAATATAAACTCAAGGAAAAAAAGTGAAATAACATAGCATCGATCTTACTAAGTAACGCAAACTATAGGGGCATAAATCAAAATAATGAAGACAATTTTTCTTTTCAAGATTTAAAGAATACCACACAACACATGAATGTAATTTAATGTTCTGATGGTGTGTCTTGATGTTGTTAAAACTGTTGCAAAATTTCAGCTTGATTGTGTTACTCGTTCAAAAGTTACATTAGAAAAACAGGCAAAAAATGTCCCGAGTGTAACACTTTTAGCGTGACATTTTTTCTTTACACATTTTTCAATCTTTTATATTTTGTTCAGTTTTTGGGTAAGTAATCAATGGTTGTTTTAAATTTCATTGTACATGTGTTATATTTAAAATTTATTGCATTTTGTTCAAATATTTCAATAATAAGTATTATTTAGAAATCACCTTTCAAGTGCACATGTAAAATATTTTGCTCAAGGAAAAAATGGAAATTCAAATTGATGATATTGCTGTAAGTAAACTAATGCTTGGACAGAAAATGCAGTTTAACATATTGATAGGCATATTTGTCCATGTTGTTTAAAAAAAAGAAATGATCAAAAGAATCATTTGTTTTTTAAGTTATACCATCTTGAATAAAGCTGATTGGAAATGTCCCGAGTGTAACATTTTGCATTTAGATAAGTATTTTTTTATCATTCTTTGAATTTAATATGTTTTTTCTCTATTTCTCAAACAGAAGCGTACCCACAAGCTCACAAAACTAAAACAAATTCCTGTAGTGCTATTCATTTTTTGTCTACATGGTTTTAAGTGTTGTCCCGAGTGTAACGCTATATATTCATCATCTTAATTTTGATATGTAACTATAGAACAGTAGTCCATGTTAATTGTTTTCCACATTTATATCAAATAACTGACGTGAATAAATACTTTAAAGTCTGCAGCAGTGAAATGGAGCATGTTTAAAAAGTTTGAAAGTTCTTATAAAAATAGTTATATTCAGATATATATACCAAGTAGTTTTGTTCAATATACTGAAGATAAAAAGTAATTTATCTTTTATTTTGATGAAGAAACATTCTCAGATGAAAACAGTACAGAATTTATCGATTTATTTCATGATTTACATGTTATATTATTTATATATAACAATTGAAAATGTTACACTCAGGACACAAACACACCTTCATACAATGTTATACACAAATTCGGTTTGCTTTTACAGGAACTATACCAGTAACAATATACTAACACTGCAGGGGGGCCATGAAGTTACAAAATGCCTAAATAAGTGGTAAAACTCCCATTTAAAGAGGACTGAGAAGAAGTACACTCTGAGTAGAAAGACTTGAAATTGATATTTTTTTATTAAACATTTTCTAGGATATACGAGGGTTGTCCTTTAAGTATGTAGACTTTTCTCATATCTGGGTTATTTTTCAAAATTTTGAAATCTAATTTCAGTGACGCATATCTTCCTTGAGTTGTGTTGCAAATACATAGTTCATAATCAAAACATTAAAAAACTTTTTAGTATTGTTTTACTTAAAACAAACAAAGAAGAAATTGTGAGTCCTGACTGTTTTACTTAAAATAAACAAAGAAGAAATTGTGAGTCCCGAGTGTATTTTCTATATGTCTGTTTATATGACTTAATTCATGTTTAAAAGATTTGTTCAACATAGATTGAAATAGTTTGAATGTATTGAGAAATCATTTCTTTAATTTGATAAGTGGCAAAATTATTAAATATATGATAATGCAATATTAATTGTTACAAGTTGACAAATCTACAGTTTTAAATGTTTTCTAATTCCTCCCCTCCCTCCAACAACATTTTCAACCAACAACATATTAAACAGTACAGATGTTTGTGTATCTTTTTATTATCTTAAAAAACATAGAATGCATTGCAACGCAATGATCATAGCACTTTCATATTTGTATGCTAAAAGACTAAACAAATTTGTACGGAGTGTAACCTTTACTTAGCCTGTATATATATAAATTAATAATTCATGTTCAGTAACGCAAGTGACTTACCAAATTGGAAATAGTTTTGATTTGTTAAAAAAAAAATTCTTATTTAATGAATTGCAAAATACATTTGACCGATGTTGTTATAAATCCATTTTATGATACTCCTTATCATAACAGTTTCGTATATTTACATTACAGTTTTAGAACGTCCCCTGGTGTTGGTGTTTTCACCATCTAAAATTTTACTAAAACATTATCAAATAGATTATCTGTTTGTATTTTATAATAAAATAATTGAACAAATTGTATTACAATGAAACAAATTGTATAACAATAGATTAACAATACTGTCATTATCATAAGACCATACACAAAGAATATCTGTCCCGAGTGTAACGGTAACAGAAGATATATACTAGTTTTGGGGACATTGTTAAGTTACCCAAGAATAGTACCAATTAAGTGAAAATTCACATATATCTTTGAATATACCTGAAAATTGATAAAATTGAATTAGCTAATTTGTATCTGCAGCAGTAAATATTACATAAAAACTTTTTGAAGCGTATTTAAAAAATAAATGAAGTTCAAAACGCCATAAATATATATTTTTTGGAAAATTATGGTTGTATGTATATTTTTTTTGTATTAAAAAGTTGTTTTCATGAAAGTCTGCTGAAAAAATCAAAAAAAAATGAGTTATTATTTCCATAGTTTAATCCATAAGATTGTTTGAATTTTAAGGATTGCTATTGAAAATATAATATTTATTTGATTAAAATGTTGTAAATTTGAAGAAGACTTTAATCCTATACTTTAACCATTGTCAATTTTTCACAATATAATATATTTCCAACCTACTTTTGGCAATATTATGAACACAAGTATCATTCTAAATTTGACCCCCCATGTCACGCTTTGTCTTCATTATTTTGATTTATGCCCATAGGTCAACATGCAATATCTACAGGAACTAATATATATACATTCTATACAAGGACAACTCTGACAAAGGTTTAAAAATGAGTCGTAAAATACAATAAAATTATCCGAGGTAACAACTAAAAAAATCCTGATAATTGGGCAATAGTATTTTAGTAATGCAGTACAACATCGATTATCCGACCTCGGATTATCCGAAAACCCGTTGTTATCCGAAATAAATTTTTGGTCCAGATTTCCCCCTAAGCTATATACTTCAATGTAAAATAAATTCGATTATCCGAATCGTGTTATCCGAAACCATCCGAAACAATATTCGGTCCCGTCGATTTCGGATAATCGAGGTTTTGTAATACATTTGTACATGTATATATATATTTTTTTTATCGGAGAAGAACAGTATTATTGATGTTTCTCTGATTAATATAAGGCTTCAAAACGTCAACTGTACACAAAGGCTATATTTCATCATATTATTTGGTAGACCATGTTCACAGTTTTGACAGGCGCGAATGTTAAACAATTCACTACATTAAAAACCACCCTCGCAATCCAATTTAATGTGAAAATATGTTAAAGTCTGTTTTTCATAATTTTTATATACATTGTATTTACCATTTTCTTTCACCAAAATATGAGAAATGATAGTGTGGTTGGTAAAAGTGTCATACATTGCACCAATTTAAACCCACAGATGCAGTTATGATTGATCGATTATATTACCAGACCTTCAGAAATCTCCAGCTCGTCGTTTAAAACTTAAATTAATGTTTTGAGACAAAACTAACCTAGACCACAGAGTATTAATCTTTACGTCATATTTGTACACAATACAGAAACTCACAAAATGAAAAAAAAAACTTTCTCATTAGCTCAAAACTACACATTCAATGGAATTTGACAATGGTGTCCGAACATTGACCTATCCGAAAAATGTGTTTAAATAATCGACATGTTGAACTATAAAACTTGAATCCGGTCATATACTAAGATTATTATAGGGAAGATAAGGGTGTGTATTTCGAAGAAGAGCGAAGTTAAAAATAATACATGGCGATGATGTATTATATAACACAACTAGAACAGTTGAACATTCGTCACCCTAAGTGCATGTTATGTTATTATTAATCACCCGATTACAATTGTATTAAAGTAAAATACGCGTGAAACTATTTTAGATATTAAAGGATTCAGGA
Source organism: Lutraria lutraria (assembly GCA_964023205.1). Classification (NCBI taxonomy): domain Eukaryota; kingdom Metazoa; phylum Mollusca; class Bivalvia; order Venerida; family Mactridae; genus Lutraria; species Lutraria lutraria. The sequence goes on from OZ026849.1 coordinate 13,041,708, forward strand.
TTGTTATCAAGCAGACGACATTATTACCCGGACATGATAATTAACAAACGTCATCTACCAACTTCAAATCATGTACAGTACAACCTCTCCAGAGCGGCCCTCTCTTGAGCAACAACCTTCTTTTAACAACAGCATGATTTTCCACACTGCACGATTTAACTACTAATTTAACCTCACTAGAGCAACAACCTCTCAATAACAACAACAGAATTTTGCTACTCCCTGAGTGTGTTGCTTTGGAGAGGTTGCTCTGTAGCGTCCAATGGTGACAAAATGCAGTATTGAACATTATCATTCCTATCTACTTAATTCATTTATGCTTAATCAACCTGTTCAAGTTAACTCTTGTAGATTTCAATGACTCATATTACAAAATAAAAAATGGTCGCATTGCGCATGCGCGCATAAAACGCTCTCTTCAATAAAGAGGCAAACATCGTCGTCATTCTCTTTCATAGAAATGTGATGCATTTTTTAAAACTGGGTGTATGCGTACATATTGTCAATAAATCATTTTTGTATGTTCCGTTAAATTACTAATTACATCTTTGATGAATTATCAGTATTTGTTCAATTTATCATTGAAATATTTTTGAGCATTTCACAGCCAAGCGAAGTAATTGGAAGATGTCTATGTGTACTTTATATAAGGCGCAAACAATGTTTGTTTCTGGTTAATAAAGCCCCATTAGCATTTTGAATGTTAAAATTAAAGTATGTCTTATTTTACCTAGAAAGATATCGTATCGGTGAAATTGACTTTTACTTCCATAAAAACATTTCGAAATTTTCTTTTTTAATCACAAAGTATATATAGAAGTATGGCACAGTATTTTTTCAATGATATTGCAAAAAAATAAGAAAAAGCGTCTGACGACGATGTGGCTAAAGAAAGGCATTGTGTAAATATGTAATTAAAGCAAATAAAATATATTTCTTATATTTTACTATCATTACATCTATTGTTCTGTATTGCTAAATCTTAAAAGCTAATGGGGCTTTAACATGCCCATTTAAATTAGGATGAAGTAGGTTGAATTTTCATTATAATTTCATAATTCTTGAAAGCGTGCGAAAAGATAAGAAAGTGAGACAGCACACGCACCGTTCCTTGGCGCTTATATAAAAAACTTGGGTCGCAGGGAAAGATATGGTAGGTCGGGTAATCTGAAAAGAAAAAACTTTTTACGCCATCAAAATCTGTTTATTGTTGTTTTTTGAATATCTGAAATGCTGATCCGCTCAATGTATTAGAGCCGTAGATAATCTTCACTATATATACTACAACCGTGATTCACTATAATGGTCATGGCTTTGAGTCCCCAGTTACAATAATGGTATAGTAACACATTAGCGGTTAGACCACCGATATGGGCCAAGCTTTTAATACGTCTGTGTATAAATTCGCTTGTTAAAGGGAGACAACTACAACAAGCACATAAATGTTTCGACAATGAGGACAATTTGAGAAGTTAATTTGTAAATACATATACACAAAATAAAGAAGTTAACGTGTGTTTCTTAAAATCGAACTGTTAACAAACTGACAGACTGACGGACGGACAGACGAAAAAAGAAAGAAAGAACGAATAAACAAAGGAACAAAAGAAAAAAAGAAAGAACGAATGGAAGACGCACGGACGGACGAACGGTGACCAATAAGGTAATTTTAAGCTAAGAAATGTTAATGTTACAGTGTTTAGCAGTACTTATTCAAATACATTCAAACCTGTGTTACCAGCCGACTCCGAATAAAGACCGCAGTCAAGAAAGAGTCACATTTAGTCCCTCCAAAGGGTGACCTTTAATCACAGGTTTCACTGTATATGATTCATTAAATCATAATATATAATGACCCGCCTCCGTGCTCGAGTGGTTAACGTCACTGATAGAGGGTCGTGGGTTCGAGTAGACAGTTGCTTATGGAGGATGGGAATCTTGTGCTGGCTCTCCCCAGGAACGATTATTAGATGAACTGTCAGCCTCATATGACTCTAACGTTTGAAGAGGGGCGCTAGCTCAAACAAACAAACATATGATATACAAACCGAGACACAAACTAATGCAAAAAAATGCAAATAAAAAAAATATCAAAACGCCTCATTCATAAATAGTTTTTTTCGAATGTTAAAATATCAGTTTCCTTAGTTTATGTAAACCGTGAACATGGTGGTGCATGTTTATTAAAACAATGTTATTAACACGTGAACGATTTGTTTACTTCTAAACAAAATACTAAAACATATTTATTTACGATTTATCTATAATTTACAAAAAAATATGTGTAATAAAAAAAGTAACTGACATGAAAATGATACTGTGTTGTAATAAATTATCTATTAAAACTCTACAAAATGCATTTAGAATTGCAATTTTATTTTAATATGCATTTCGACGTTATTCATAACAAATATGGATGTATTAATACGCATAATGATTTATCACTGTCTAAAATTTCAACAAATTTAATCGTGACTGTAATGCATAAATTTCGACAAAGGCGTAAAAAGATTTTTTTGTTTCCTCGACCTTGGTCTTTTTTTTATTATGCCCCCGTCATTTGAAATGGCTGACGGGCATAACGTGTTACCCTTTTCTGTCCGTCCGTCCGTCCGTTCAAATTTTGTCCGAGTGTGATAACTGAAAAAATATTTCATAGATTTGTTTTTTTTATACTTCTATACCACAAGAACGTTACATTCATGGTCACACTTTTTACTTTTCAAGAACAATACAAAAATGTCAAAAAGTCCATATCTACATAATCAATTGTAAGTGAGTTTATTAAATAATTATTTATTATCAGCCTTGTAACTTGTTTATACTGCCTGGCATAATAATACAGTGACATTTCCAATAAGCCATCTTGTATAAGTAATTTGCTCTTCATGTGGTTTTAAAACTTTTAAATTGAAACTGATTCAGATAATAAATTGTTATTTAATAAAATTATCAATAAATAAGTGATTTGATATAGGCCCTGTTATTTGTCCGAGGGCAGTCGTTTTGGCCCAAGGCCGTGTGTCAATACGACTGTCCCGAGAAAAATAGCAGGGCCTATATCAAATCACTTATTTATTGACAAATTTATTAAATTTCTAAATAGATATAATTCTAAATACATTGGCTACACCCATGATTTGGTGATTTCGCATGCGTGCTTGCTTATAAGCTCATAATGTTAGATTTATACATACACGTGTACTTGATACTGTTTGGATGAGACACGTACATAACACAATCGTTTAAACCACAGATGGTTAGATCTGTAATTTCTCTTAATTACTTAAATAAATAACTTTATGGACTGATTTAATTCAGATTAAATTGAGCGTATTATAAAGAGACGAGCGTTCGCAGAACAGAACAGATACTTTGTTACACGACTTAAGCTATATCACATTATCATTTACATACTCGTATATAGTAAAACCCGGGAATAAGGACCTACCTTAGGAAAGACAAAATGTGGTATTTACAGATATTTGGTCTTTATTCGGAGGTCATTTTGTTCTAAATACTGTACTTTCCTTTATTTTCGTTGGGATCAATTTTCGTGTTTTTTACTAAAATGGCTATTTCGTGGGGACATAAATTCGTGGATTTTGATTTTTGAAAAGAAATGCCTTATCTCTGCATTCAAGTTCGTGGGTGAGCCGACCCACGAAATTAAATCCCCAACGACAATTAATGATTCCACAGTAATCAATACTGTTTTTTAAAACAATGGCCTTTCAGCTAACACTGATTAGACTGTAAATCAGACATATTCAGCTAACACATATTAGACTGTATATCAGACATATTCAGCTAACACAGATTAGACTGTAAATCAGACATATTCAGCTAACACAGATTAGACTGTAAATCAGACATATTCAGCTAACACATATTAGACTGTATATCAGACATATTCAGCTAACACAGATTAGACAGTATATCAGACATATTCAGCTAACACAGATTATACTGTAAATCAGACATATTCAGCTAACACAGATTATACTGTAAATCAGACATATTCAGCTAACACAGATTAGACAGTATATCAGACATATTCAGCTAACACAGATTAGACAGTATATCAGACATATTCAGCTAACACAGATTAGACTGTATATCAGACATATTCAGCTAACACAGATTAGACAGTATATCAGACATATTCAGCTAACACAGATTAGACAGTATATCAGACATATTCAGCTAACACAGATTAGACAGTATATCAGACATATTCAGCTAACACAGATTAGACTGTATATCAGACATATTCAGCTAACACAGATTAGACAGTATATCAGACATATTCAGCTAACACAGATTAGACAGTATATCAGACATATTCAGCTAACACAGATTAGACAGTATATCAGACATATTCAGCTAACACAGATTAGACTGTATATCAGACATATTCAGCTAACACAGATTTGACTGTATATCAAACATATTCAGCTAACACAGATTAGACTGTATATCAGACATATTCAGCTAACACAGATTAGACTGTATATCAGACATATTCAGCTAACACAGATTAGACAGTATATCAGACATATTCAGCTAACACAGATTAGACTGTATATCAGACATATTCAGCTAACACAGATTAGACTGTATATCAAACATATTCAGCTAACACAGATTAGAAAGTATATCAGACATATTCAGCTAACACAGATTAGACTGTATATCAGACATATTCAGCTAACACAGATTAGACAGTATATCAGACATATTCAGCTAACACAGATTATACTGTAAATCAGACATATTCAGCTAACACAGATTATACTGTAAATCAGACATATTCAGCTAACACAGATTAGACTGTATATCAGACATATTCAGCTAACACAGATTAGACTGTAAATCAGACATATTCAGCTAAAACAGATTAGACAGTATATCAGACATATTCAGCTAACACAGATTAGACTGTATATCAGACATATTCAGCTAACACAGATTAGACTGTATATCAGACATATTCAGCTAACACAGAATAGACTGTATATCAGACATATTCAGCTAACACAGATTAGACTGTATATCAGACATATTCAGCTAACACAGATTATACTGTAAATCAGACATATTCAGCTAACACAGATTAGACTGTATATCAGACATATTCAGCTAACACAGATTAGACTGTAAATCAGACATATTCAGCTAAAACAGATTAGACAGTATATCAGACATATTCAGCTAACACAGATTAGACTGTATATCAGACATATTCAGCTAACACAGATTAGACTGTATATCAGACATATTCAGCTAACACAGAATAGACTGTATATCAGACATATTCAGCTAACACAGATTAGACTGTATATCAGACATATTCAGCTAACACAGATTAGACTGTATGTCAGACATATTCAGCTAACACAGATTAGACTGTAAATCAGACATATTCAGCTAACACAGATTAGACTGTATATCAGACATATTCAGCTAACACAGATTAGACTGTATATCAGACATATTCAGCTAACACAGATTAGACTGTATATCAAACATATTCAGCTAACACAGATTAGACTGTAAATCAGACATATTCAGCTAACACAGATTAGACTGTATATCAGACATATTCAGCTAACACAGATTAGACTGTATATCAGACATATTCAGCTAACACAGATTAGACTGTACATCAGACATATTCAGCTAACACTGATTAGACTGTAAATCAGACATATTCAGCTAACACAGATTAGACTGTATATCAGACATATTCAGCTAACACAAATTAGACTGTAAATCAGACATATTCAGCTAACACAGATTTGACTGTATATCAGACATATTCAGCTAACACAAATTAGACTGTAAATCAGACATATTCAGCTAACACAGATTTGACAGTATATCAGACATATTCAGCTAACACAGATTTGACTGTATATCAGACATATTCAGCTAACACTGATTATACTGTATATCAGACATATTCAGCTAACACAGATTAGACTGTATATCAGACATATTCAGCTAACACAGATTAGACTGTATATCAGACATATTCAGCTAACATAGATTAGACTGTATATCAGACATATTCAGCTAACACAGATTAGACTGTATATCAGACATATTCAGCTAACACAGATTAGACTGTATATCAGACATATTCAGCTAACACAGATTTGACTGTATATCAGACATATTCAGCTAACACAGATTAGACTGTATATCAGACATATTCAGCTAACACAGATTTGACTGTATATCAGACATATTCAGCTAACACAGATTTGACTGTATATCAGACATATTCAGCTAACACAGATTAGACTGTATATCAGACATATTCAGCTAACACAGATTTGACTGTATATCAGACATATTCAGCTAACCCAGATTAGACTGTATGTCAGACATATTCAGCTAACACAGATTTGACTGTATATCAGACATATTCAGCTAACACAGATTTGACTGTATATCAGACATATTCAGCTAACACAGATTAGACTGTATATCAGACATATTCAGCTAACACAGATTTGACTGTATATCAGACATATTCAGCTAACACAGATTAGACTGTATATCAGACATATTCAGCTAACACAGATTAGACTGTATGTCAGACATATTCAGCTAACACTGATTAGACTGTATGTCAGACATATTCAGCTAACACAGATTAGACTGTATGTCAGACATATTCAGCTAACACAGATTAGACTGTATGTCAGACATATTCAGCTAACACAGATTAGACTGTATATCAGACATATTCAGCTAACACAGAATAGACTGTATATCAGACATATTCAGCTAACACAGATTAGACTGTATATCAGACATATTCAGCTAACACAGATTAGACTGTATGTCAGACATATTCAGCTAACACAGATTAGACTGTATATCAGACATATTCAGCTAACACAGATTAGACTGTATGTCAGACATATTCAGCTAACACAGAATAGACTGTATATCAGACATATTCAGCTAACACAGATTAGACTGTATATCAGACATATTCAGCTAACACAGATTAGACTGTATATCAGACATATTCAGCTAACACAGATTAGACTGTATATCAGACATATTCAGCTAACACAGATTAGACTGTATGTCAGACATATTCAGCTAACACAGATTAGACTGTATGTCAGACATATTCAGCTAACACAGAATAGACTGTATATCAGACATATTCAGCTAACACAGATTAGACTGTATATCAGACATATTCAGCTAACACAGATTAGACTGTATATCAGACATATTCAGCTAACACAGATTTGACTGTATGTCAGACATATTCAGCTAACACAGATTAGACTGTACATCAGACATATTCAGCTAACACAGATTAGACTGTACATCAGACATATTCAGCTAACACAGATTAGACTGTATATCAGACATATTCAGCTAACACAGATTAGACTGTATATCAGACATATTCAGCTAACACTGATTAGACTGTATATCAGACATAGTCAGCTAACACAGATTAGACTGTATATCAGACATATTCAGCTAACACAGATTTGACTGTACATATATACATACACAGTGCAACCTCTCTAAAGCAACACCCTTTGGTAGAAGCAAAATAATGCTGTTGAAGAGAGGCTGTTGCTCTAGAAAGGTAAAATGTATGGTTAAATCGTTCAGCGAGGAAAAAAGCATGATAGTGTTGAAGGGAGATGGTTGCTTTAGAGTGGACCGCTCTGGAGAGGTTGCACTGTACATGTAATTTACATGCGACATGTGAGTAAACATAAATATATAATTAACAAAACAAAGGATAGGAGAAACTAAATTGCTAAATTTACAGTTTATAAGTCAAGTAGTGTAAATAATAATGCAGACATATACATGTAGATTATATAAATAACCGCCATCAAAACCTTAATGCGCTTAACGAGACTTATTTAAACCCTTTATATAATGACCACACTAGGGAATCAACCAGCCCCTTAATTTTGATCTGGTTTCAATATTAAGGTATTAGGGTCCTAACCCCCCCCCCCCCCCCTCCTCCCTCCTCCCTCCTTCCCCCAAAAATATTTAAAAAAACGGTCGGACATATTTTGTAAATGTTTATAATTTTTATAGGTGTCCTTGATAGAAAATGATTTACCATTAGATTTTTAAAAAGGAGCTATTTGCTCTTTAAATTTGCATCAGAGTCTACGGGAATAACCCGTTAAGAAAAAACATTCTTTTCAATAAAAATGCATGGTACATGTAAAAAAAATATTTTTTCGACAGGTGGCCTTTATTCAGACGGGTAATTTTGCTCTAAATAATCAAGGACGGTTTATAAAGAACGGCTTTTATTTGGAGGTGGACGCTTATACTGGTTTGACTGCACGTGTAAAAGTATTGAAGCATGCTTAATGCGTATTTAGGTCAAATGTGCCTCTATTTGTATGTATAACGTATTCGGGTTAAGTGAATTTGATACAGCAGTCATTGTAACACATACGGAACGTTCGTACTGTACATTGAAATGTGCAAAAGTAGACGGTAGACCGTGGAAAATAGATGATTTTTGTACCTCCGTAGAACATTTATGGATGTAAATATAGAAGACTATTTTTGAAATTTGAGCAAATCTGAGGAAAAAGTCAAGAAATCCTATAAATCTTATTTTTAATGTACACATTCCATACACGCTTGGGCGTTCTCTCTTGACAATGCAGGATTTTATATTGTTTTATCGAAATTCTAGAGTTTTAGAAAGAATTCATCATTTTGACGTCCAGTAAAGCAACCAAAAAAAAAGTTTTTTATCGGCCATCACTGTCAAGCAGCCTTATTAATAACGAACATTTAAATGTGAGACCAATCTCTTTGTACCTCAATTGCAAATCTAACCAATTTTATGGTAAAACCAATATTTTGGTCCCAAAATAAATCTCCATATCGAGGCTTGACTGTACATTTGACGTAAAGAGTCGTTAGAATAGTGACATTTTAATTGAGTAAGTGATAAAATACAACACTTGAGCCGTACCAAATTTACATACGGGACAAAAAATACTCCAGTTTTTTTACATTTTTTTTTCTTCTTTAGAAATACCTTCATAAGTTTTCGTATGAACAAACCTCACATAGACAACACCTTATGGATTATACACAATACACAAGTAAGCAAATATTATAAGTTTTTGTAACAACACGCGCCTGTTAAAGATTTCACGTTTGTGCAAAAACTATCACCATTATACAACTGCCTGTTTTCCTCTGTCATGAAATCTTGTTTTGCTGACTAGAAATAGACAAAGATTTTAAAGTTTAGAATTTAAAGGTAAAGACTACAAGCCGTGATGAAGGAGAGAATCATGTTTTATAATTTTGTAAACTTCCGTCTTATGCAATGCACCGACAAATGCCTTCATCTTTATACGTAAACTTATAAATATGAAACTTGAATAAAATAAGGATGCCGGATTCTAGTGCATGTATTAACAAATTTATGTAGACGTGAAGTAATAAAATCGCATCAGTTGCAAACCAGTCTTCAACAAGAAAAACTATAACGAAACGTTATAGGTAGACGAATTACAAGAAGCATTTTTTAAAGTTTTTTGTATGAATTTGCTTTTTTCATAAAGGATATTGACCGTCTACTTTTTTCATTCCTCCATTATGGAGAGTACAACATTACAACAAGTTATAGATAATACACATATTTTGACAATCATGAGTATTTGACAAATGAATACATGCATGTATATAGTTCACATGTACATGGTATTATCATACCATACATCAATGGAATAAAGTACACCCTAAATACTACCAAATCCACCATAGTCTGATATGATACAACCACATCAAACTTACATCTAATGATGTTTCCGATATTATGCCACGTTAACATCATGGAACGATGCCTACATTACTCACTTGCGTTTCAACAACAGAGCAGACGAACAGATTCATTCAAACATGGCAGGTAACGCGACGAATAGCCAGTCCAATGATTGACCAATCAAAAATGACCGAAATCACCATTAGCTAATCAAATGACCAGGATTAGCCAAACTAGTAATAGACAATACAGTAAGTACTC
>OZ026849.1:14423647-14592438 GCA_964023205.1 Lutraria lutraria
CAAATACAAGTCTAATTCTATCTGCAGCACAACCGCAGTGTCAGTATTGTGACGTCATGAACGGTTTTGCAAACGTCACAGATCCCACTCAATGTACAACTTTAGTAAATTGTCAATCAGACGAGGTAACACCTTGTATTTTTTCTCTTTGGTAGGATTCTATGAATAGCATTCGCTTGTGTATAGGTTTATAGAGAGTTTATTCCAAACTCCTCGCACCGGTTACGTCACGCTTTGCCACTTTTATGTACTTATCAAGGGAAGTAACCGCTGCGGGGAGTTTGAGTTTATTCAGCAAATTCTTCGGAATAAGATAAATCTCGCGTGTGGAACGAACTTCGCGACAGCAGTTACTTGTGTTAGCCCGACAACCAATCTTAAAGGGGCATGCCCTGGAACTGAAGGGTCTCAAATATCAATCAAATTGGTATCATTTTAATGCCTAAATCAATTAATTATATTATGTAAAAAATCAATTAATGAAAGTCCTGTAAAATATTTACAAAACATCCCACTAGTTTACTCAAAATACACATTTCAAGATTTACAAAACCTGCCGATTTCGGCCTCAGAAATTATTCGTCATTTTCACAACTCGACCCTTTCGGTATCTGTCAAAACCGAAAATATCGCGGAAAAAATGTCAACAAACTGAAATGGCAAGTATTTCTCATGTTATGTTCACTTGAAAGGCAGCGCACATGCTCAGTTAAACTCTCAGACGTATTGGAAATATCGTTGTCGTCAATAAAAGGCTGTAAGCCTTTTATTCAAACCGACATACAAATACCGACGCGCGCGTTATAGGGTCATTTTTGAGCGGACATTCTTCTTTGACTTTTCGGTAATAATTGGTTTTACAAGTGACAAACGCATTTTTGGTGTACAAAAAAAGACACAGCAGTTCCTGGGCATGCCCCTTTAAACACGCCAATCACAAATTAGCGTCTGTATGTAAAGTGGCAAATTTCGTTTCTTTTTCACGAATAATTATTAGTAACTGTCTTCATGAACTAGAAAATTTGAAATTTGGAGCCGATTGATTGGCTTAAACTGAGGGACAAGCACTTAGGGTCCACTATAAGGGACTGTAGAAGATTGAGCTTAAATATTGAGATGGTCTTATTAAATTACCGAGCGGAAATATGGAAGAAATGGTCGGAAAACCATTGCTGTAAATTGAGACACTTTGTGCTACATTCTTTTTTTCTTGATCATTGTTCGTTAAAACTTTATTTTATGTGCTTTTTGTGCTGAAATAAAAAAAACCTATTCTTTTTCTCTGGACTAATTCGTTTTTACGAAATGATATTTCGTAATAGAGCTATCGCCGGAAACCGTCCCGAAAAAAAGAATAGCAAATGTCGCGTTAAGGCTCCGTAAAAATGTTATTCGGTAGGCAAATTAAAAAAAAAATGTTTGCGTCTAAAACTTTTGCGTTATCTGTTCACTCTTTTGCGTTATTTTTTAATCTTCAATTTCTTAGAATACAAACATAACAGTGGTAGGCTAACATTCGTCCGGGGCTAGATAATTTATTATTGGTCTAAATTTCTGTTGCGCAGAATGCTTTTTGGTGCATTTCCTAATGGACACGTTATCGATTTATTTTAGATGTGTATTGCCTCTGACACAATTTCCCACGGAAGAATCATTCACACGTACGGATGTAAAAATTCAATGGTAAATTTATAGTACTTTGACCTTAGCTAAGCTTCTCAGTAACAATCGGATCTCCTCGGCGTTTGTCTTAGACATAATAGACATGCCGCCATTTTGTTTTCGCGGGCTACTTTCCATTTTTGGAACGTCACGATGGAAACAACTTGATTCTCTTTAAATGGGAACTGATGTCTTTTCAAAATTTGTAACCCTACACTTATGTACGAGGCGTATTTCTCAGTTCCCGAGTAGTTACGATTGTCTCAGTAAGTCATACATAGCATGACGTCACTACGTTTGTCTTGGAACTGATTACAAGCCGTTTAATTCGAAACAACGCAAAACTACGTTGATGTTGAGAGCTTGTTGCTCTAGAGAGTTTAAATCAATAGTTAAATCGTGCTGTGGGGGAAAGAATAATTCTGTTGTTGCAGGGAGGTTGCTGCTAATGAATTGGCCTGTATGTAGGTATATCTGAAGATCTGAACAGTGTAGCGATTGTATAGCTAACCCAAAACTACACTTAGTCACTCAATGTTTGGTAAAAGACAGCCATACCTGTCTTTGCAGCCACATCCCAATAAGGCCCATCCTAAGAATAAAGGCCATACTACGAAAAACCGTCATTTTTATTCAGATTTTTGAAGGCCATTTGCCAGGAAGGATCACATATTTGTCTTTCCAAAGGGTGGCCTTTCTTCACAGCTTTGATTGTACAAGATGTTTTTTCCTTGAGACACTTACAAAATAATTAATAAAAGTTCCAAGCTTGAAGCTTCATGCTGTCCCCATAAAGTCGCCGATCATGGTTTTCAAAATGTCAAGTCGAAATTGAAATGATTTCCGCATGTGTCATCGAAACTCAACCAAACACTGTTGAACTTTTCTTCAGATGTGTAAACTACTGATGGTGCGTTCGCTTCAACATTATAAAATTTGTACATCTAAGACTGCTACCCCACCCGCGGGCTACACCGTAGATGAATATTGCGGATCCGTACATCTGATTGGTCGACGGTCGGCTTCACATTGTCAGGTCTGCTGTGGAGACTCACTGTGTAACCATGGCACTTGTACAGAAATCACAGGTAGGGGATTAAATCTGTACACTCATTTTGATAAAAGACCATTTGTGTAATTACCCTTCAAAACCGGACGTAACCCCTTATCCGGGTATGGTCCGGATTAAAGAAGTTTCATTCCGTTATTGAAGTCACAATTCATACAATTTATAAAATTTACGATGACTATTACTACACGTGTTGCAACGGTATCAATCACGAGTTGTATCCCATTCGCGAGACGACCCAATCAATGTCGCCACGTGTTATTTCAGTAGGTTTTGTTGGAATTAATTAGTATTTTTATCATTATGATATCTACATTGGTCTGGTTATATCTAATTAATAATAAGTAATTGGTTAAAATAACATCATTAGCCTAAGAGCATTTTACCACTTGCATAACATTGCTGCTATTTAAATATACAATTTGATCACATGATATGACGTTAAGACTGTGATTGGTGTAGCGCTAGGGGGCGGTAACCGCTGGGAGGAGACTGCATAATATCTTCATATCTTCGTATTTTTTATGGATTATGGTGCACAGAGGGACTGGAAATTATCAATTGGAATTGAATATAAGGTTGTTTTATTTTTCAGCTCGCCTAGCTGCTTTGGAAGAACAAGGCAAACTAGATATGAACACTTTAAAGGAAAAGATCTAGTCATCAAATGAACTTGAAATACAATGTCTGTGTTGTTGAAAAATCCATTGTTTGCAATTTACTTATTTAAAAAAAAATATTTAAAAAATGGATGTTTTATTGTTTCGACGAACCTCTGTAATCCAAACATATTTGTAATGATCGCTGCGTTTTGATTGACAGCTGCAGCCGACCAATCAGAGCGCACTGATTTATTCACTGCGGCCTACGTCATTGTTTACAGAGAACTGGTTCCCGTTCCATGTTGGAGTGCACGTAAGGCTTTGTACAGAAAGAGTCAACGCGAACCAGTTTATGTTAACAGTTATTACCTTCGACATTTTGTTTCGCGTTGAAGTCTAAGCTATAAAAATGAAACGATGTTGCAGGGGGAAATGCAGTACAGATCCTCGGTATCATGAGAGATAATAATGGGATTTTATGCTTGACTTTGACAGTACAATTATGGTAATTCGCATTAGAGAAGAAAAGATGATAAGACAAGTGTGCCAGTACTAACTTTGCCTGCAAGTAACTGTCATCTTGTCCAATCTCTCCACGTACACTTTGAACGGTAAAAGACTAACAGTACTGTATAAGGCTTAAAGTGTTCAACCGTCTTGTGACATAGATTTGTTTATATTGATTTGTACGACCCTTTTTAACAGTCAGAGTCATATGAGGCGGGCATTTCACCTAACCATCGTTCCCGGGAAGAACCAGTACTAGACTCCCATCCTCCATAAGCAAGTGCCTACTTTCTCATATAAAGAGACATGGTCGGTAGTTGGGCTCGAATTCACCGTGACACGACCCTCTATCAGTGAGGGGTTACAGTGATTTGAAGTCAGCGACTTTACCCACTCGACCACGGTCTTGTCACATAGAACAAAGTCACACCAAACAGATACTTGAAATCAGTCTCTGAATTCACGTTTCTGATTGGATGGCACAAAGCGGAGACATGTATTTACATGCATTTATAGACAAGCCGCTTAAGAACGTTTAATAAATTTATCACATACCTGTGCCGTTTAAAACGATATGGCACGGCATATAATATTGTGGTATCATTACTTTTCGTTGGGGATTTTATTTCGTGGATTTCGTGGGTCGGCTCATCCACGAAATCAAATCCCCACGAATATAAATGCCGAAATTTCAGTCAACCGTCCGAAAAAGTGTATCATCCGAAATTGGGCTACTTACAATACAACTTTCGGTTTATACTGGAACTGACAAATAACAATCTATCTTCGACAATGTATAATTGTTTGAGTAAACATAATATCTACCTCATTCAATAGAAAAGATTCAATATTCATATCATGTTTAGTGATAATTGCTTCTTAATGAATATTTACATATTGATAAGGATCTGGAAGTCCGGGAGATGACGGCTTTACTGGTATTTAACCATGCATTAGCGACATTTTATTTATAAAATTGTTGTTGACAATGTGAAGTTCAGAAAAGTGTAGTGATGTGAGTTCTCTTAACTTACATACTAGAGGGACAGAAATAATTATGAAGGTCATGCTGAAATAATGTTGACATAATGGACTCGATGTCAATAGAAAGGTGTGAACACGAATGGCCCCTTGAAAGTTTGCGTGTCCGTCAATTTGCAAAATGCCAAGTGTCAAAATCGATCTGTATATTCAACTTTAACGTCCGGAGCTGTTAGTGTAACTTTTGACATGTGAGAGTAAATTACCTGTATTTTTCTATTCTAATAAGGTTATTTTGTTGAGGAAAACGACAGAAAAGGATTTTGATTTTTTCCTAAAATTGAAAATCCACGAATTTACGTCCCCACGAAATAGCCATCTTAGTAAACACCACGAAAATTAAGCCCAACGGAAATAAATGAAACCACAGTATGTAAATGTCGTCACGAAGTGACGTCATGAACTTAATGAAGCAAAGACATTGATTGGAACATGTTTTCCAAAATTATAACTTCACAGGAGTAATGTTGAATTGATTTAACAATTTGAGTAAGTAAAGATACTGTTTACATCGTTAGATATGTTCACAGATTTATTATTTATGATGCTTCATAATGTTACTAGTTGTGTGCTCCTGTTACGCATGTGCCACTCTTTTGTTATTAGGCCTAAAACAAATTACATGTACTTGTTTCCGCAAGCGGGCCAGAAAAAAATAGGGTAGGTAGGTAGGCATTAAATTTTTTTTTCTCTCTTTTTTTTTTTTGAAACACGAATAGAAATATTTGGAAAAAGTTTTGTCTATCTGTCGTATTACAATTAATTAATATGGGATGCTTTCCAAATGTTTCCAATTTCTATAGCAGTGAGACTATTACAAACATTATATAACAATTAACAAAGTAAACTGTTCCTCTCATTTATTCCTAGTGCTCTCAAGATAGCATATGAAAGACATTTTTCGACAATCTAGGAGAGCTTTCTTGTGTCAGCCTGCACAAAAGCGAAAATTGAACAACATTCCAAGTACCAACTCATCGCCGGACTAGTAGACTGGAAAATCTAGGTTGTCCACAACAATATCAATTAATCCAAATTCTGAATGTCGACTTAACCTCTGTACTATATAATCTGATGTTTATGTTATATAGTCTAGATGTGGTCAAAATGATTTAGTATGAAAACTGAACAGATTTGAATCTATTTAGGCTTGAATTTTGACTAAGAAGCAAATCTACACCCAAAAGCATATTAATATATTACTACATTCAATTATTTGTTAGATGTGTTGTTTGGCAGGGAAGTGACTTTTTTGGTCACATACATGTTAAGCCAAGACTGTATTATTGCTGCAATATTAACAAATTGTAATGGAAGATGTTTTATGAACTTAGCTGAATAATGATTATCATAAAATTTACACCGAGTCCTGAAAAAAATTGGAGAATTCATCCAGTGTATGTGTCACATGATTAAGGGTCAAAGATAAGACAACACAATTAGAAAAGATTCTCATTAAATGCACATACAATCATGTAAGATGATGTATAGTTTCACTATGGTATCCGAAATTTGTCGTCCGAAAATCGTACACCACATTACTATGAATATAATGTCTACTAATGATTATTCTTGAAAATTCACGAGTCTTTGTTATTCTGTTGGTCATAATGCTTAATGCAATATGATACTGTTGTAAAAATTCAATAAATACTATCAAAATGTGATTATTCATGAAAATATTTACAATTTTCGGAAAATGCGGTATAAACTTTATTCAATTTCACGGACGCTTCAGAAACGAAGTATACTCACGAAGATGTAACCAAATTGCCATCTGGAATTATGAATCATGACTTTGGTCAATTAAAATTGCAGACCAGATCAGTTCTCATTAAAAGCATTCTGCGAAATTGATCTGTGCAGTGTTTTTTGGTCATTTAAGTGTACCTATTTCGGACAGTAACTGAATTCGGATACGTAAAAAAATGTAAAAGGGACCGATTTTCAAATTTTTTTTTTGATAGGTCAAAAAAAAGAGTAGGGTCGGCAGCAAAAAAATAGGGACGGTCGGGCTAGCGGAAACAAGTAATTTCTTTTTAGGCCTTAGTAGCAATGTCAAACTGTATGTTGGTTTTCACCGTATTTTCAGGATATTAAATATCCTCTATGTATGCACAAGCTGCTTTAAAACGTTTCATGAATTTATAGACAAGCCGCTTTAAAACGCTTCATAAATTTATGGACAAGTCCCTTTAGACCGTTTCAAGAATCTACGGACAAGCCGCTTTAGATAAGGTTTTATCTGTACATTTACATTACACACATTAATATAGATAAATAAAAACTGGAGACACAATGGTACATGTATGTATGTCTTTAATGTGCTGCTAGGTTGATGAATCAATACTAAAAATATACTAATTAATTATCATTTTCGTTGCATTAGATTTCAAATTAAAGATGTACATTTATTTATCTATTGTTTAACGGCCAATTCGACAGCTATGGTCATTTTAGAGCCGCACCAGAGAGAAGGGAGAGATGATACAGGAGAACCGAGCATTTATGTCCTTATGTTTTATTTGGACTACATTTATATTTGTTTCTGTTCGTTTATCGTGACCCGCGTAAAGCTCCGTTACCCTCCTCGACCTTTTTATGCGATTTTCTAAACACAGCACTGGGCTCCGGCGGTAGTTTGGAGGGATAAACTGAAAAAAGGCGGTCCTAAAATATCGGAAGGCGGAACCGAGATTTGAACACACGACCTTTCGATAAGTAGAACATCACGTTACCACTAGATCATCGATCCACTTCTATTTTTCCGATCACCAACGATTGCGGATCATTTGCTTACAAAATAGAACTCATTACACTCGGCATAGATAACCAATTATACAATTTAAGAAAACAATTCATTCCTGACTTTCGTTTTATATTGCAAATACCACCTTTGGGAAGATAACTCTGTCGGTGTCATTTTTGGAAGAAGGTGATTTATCACATTGCTATGTTATCATCAGACAGAGACCGTCCCTAGACCTCATAACAGCTTTGTTGAAAGGAAAGCCGCACAAGAAATAGTTCTCAACTAAATAGTTTGAATATGTATATGTTCCTGGTATATTTCAGTTAAGTAAGTTAAACTAGTACAGCATGATTTATTCATTTATTCCAGGCGATATATTTATTTTTGTTCTGTGTCAGTGGAGCGCTTGCAGCAAACAGCCCTATACTGCGATGCCGAACATGCGTGAATGCTAAAGACTTGGGTGACTGTACTACTGTTACAAACTGCGATGCTTCAGCGGAGGTAACTTTTTTACACGTACTTATTGGCCTTATTATCTACATATATACGTATGTACTTATCTAATTGCATACCTATATACGTACTTACTAACCCAATTACCTACCTATACACGTACGTTCTTACTTAATTACCTACCTATATACGTGCGTTCTTACCTTATTACCTACCTATACACGTACGTTCTTACCTAATTACCTACCTATACGCGTACGTTCTTACCTAATTACCTACCTATATACGTACGTTCTTACCTAATTACCTACCTATATACGTACGTTCTTACCTAGTTACCTACCTATACACGTACGTTCTTACCTAATTACCTACCTATATACGTACGTTCTTACCTAATTACCTACCTATATACGTACGTTCTTACCTAATTACCTACCTATATACGTACGTTCTTACCTACCTATATACGTACTTACTTACCTTATTACCTACCTACACACGCACTTACTTACCTAATTACTTACCTAACTGCCTAACTACATACGCACTTACTTACCTTATTACCTACCTACATACGTACTTACTTACCTTATTGCCTACCTACATACGTACTTACTTACCTAATTACCTACCTACATACGTACTTATTTACCTAATTACCAGCACTACTTCCTCCATACTTACGAATATACCAACCTACCTAATTACTTACCTACCTACGTAATTACTTACCTACTTACCTACCTACCTGATTACTTACCTACCTACGTAATTACTTACCTACCTAGGTACATAATTACTTACTTACCAAAGTACTTACTTACTTTATTACCTACGTTATTATTTACCTGCGTACCTTTCCAACTACGTACTTAATCATCTACGTATTTCTTATTTTGTCGTTCAATGTTTCTTAGTTAATTTTGATCAAACAACGATCATATCTATTAATCTGACACGGCATAAATTGACATGGCTTTATATCTAAACACCTTACAGAAAGTACTAATGGAAACTGAACTTACATAGACTTGCACTGCAAAAATGGAACGGGAACTAGTTTAACAATAATTGCATGGTGGAAGAAAAACTATAACAAAACGTTATAGGTAGACGAATTACAAGAAGCATATTGGTTTATGTTTTTTGTATGAAGTTGCTTTTTTCATAAAGGATGTTGACTGTATATTTTATTCAATCCTCCATTATGGAGAGTATAACATATTTACATGATATGAGTAATACACATATATTGACAATCATGAGTATTTGACAAATGAATAAATCCATGTATATAGTACACAAGCACATGGTAATATCATACCCTACATCTATCAAATAGAATCAACCCTAAATGTTAACAAATTCACCATAATCTGCTATGACACAACCACATTGAGCTTCAAATAGCATTTCAGATATTATGCCACACAACAGCTCATCACAGAGAAATGCCTGCATGATTTACTTACCTTTCAACTATAAATAGATTCAGTCATCACCATTAGCCAATCAAATGGTCAGGATTAGCCAAACTAGTAATAGACACTATAAACTAATACTCATAAGTATAATTCGTCTAGAAAATATACTGCTTTGGTTCGCATCAAAATTCGAAGTGTCGACTATGGAAAGCTAAAGTACGTTCACAGAAACTACTTGGAAATGAAATTAAGTTTTCAGCTCGGAAACAGTTCTCATGTCTTATAACCTTTGCTCAGGTTTTTCAAACGTAAGTCAAGAAAACATTATGACGTCTTATAAAATGGCTTTATTCACAGGAGTGTTATATGGACGAAATCGTTACAGAACAATTGTCTATCGTGTACAATGGCGGATGTCGGGCAAAAGCGGTAAATTTCGTTTATCATCGGCATTTTACGTAAATCTGGTAAACTATTTTGTCGGCACTATTGCATTGTCCAAGAGGTTCAAAATGATTTGACCTTGACAAAATATGGACTCGAATTTGTCAATATAATCCTTTCGCAGTATTTTGAGTGTATTCGGAGGTTGTTTTGTTCTTAAATAATCTAAGACGATTTTTATAATACATTTGTAGTAACCTTAATTCAAAGGCTGGTCTTTATTCAGAGGTGGCCGCTGACACGTGTTTATAGGTATTGCTAATTTGAACAAAATAATATTGATTGTAACATATTACACGAGCCGTGGTCCAGTGGTTAGAGTACAGAGTTGTAACCCTGTAATTTGTAATCTGACAAAAATGTCGACATTCTTCCTATATGGAGAAGTTGCCGGCTCTTAGTGAAAGGGTAAGTTAGTACTGTAGAGTATAGTCCAGGAAAACTGGTTTGGTGAATGAACTGCCATATGTAACTGAAATGTCTTTAAAAAACAGAGTTAACCCACTGAAACTTGAACAAAACAATTGTTTTGGTTCCAGTGGCATAGTTACTACACTACAGTCAAGAGCCACCTGTGTAAAGAGCCACCCGCAAATAAAGGTCAACTCCAAATAAAGGCCATTCATTTGAAACCCGTGATTATTTGAACAAAATAACCTCTGTATAATGGTCATATGTTAATATATGTCAGTACATAACTAAACAATTGTTTTAAAGCCCATTGACAGAAACATATTGTACAAAATACAATACATTGTGGCTGTTTCCACTTAATACTGTTTCTGGTATTATTTGAGCAATTTTTTGTATATACAGTACAACCTCTCCAGAGTGGCCTTCTCTTGAGTAACAGCCTCCCTTCAACAACAGCATGACGTTTCCCACTCCATGATTTATCTGTTAATTTAACCACTCTAGAGAAACAACCTCAAAATAACAACATCATTTTACTACTCCCAAAGGGTGTTGCTTAGAAGAGGTTGCACTGTTCTTTTATATAATTATTTAGACTAAAATCACGCAAACATTGCAGTAAAATATAAACCTGAAATCCTTACTTACCTACTCACTGTTAAGATCGCGAAGCCGCAAACCTAAATCATTCAAGTGTGACCTTATACAAGGACGGTTAAACCTGAATCAGAACCCGTTTTTAGGAGCGAAGCTTCTACAGCTAGACACCACTTTTCTCAGTGACTTGTAATTAAGTGACGCCTCTAACATGTACATCCGCGTTGAAAAATAGTACCACTTGTTGTATAAGTATACTTTGCAGTTTTTATGAAAGTTGGAGATATATTTTGTTCTTATTGTGGACTTACTGCAGAAACAAGGAGATGGGAATATTTTCTCAGAATTTCATAATTGTATTTATGTTTGTCTTTTCCAGGTGTGTCAGGCTGCCTCTTCCGGTTCCGGCATAGGAAAGCGACAATCACTCATATCCTGCTCGAGGTAAAAGTACGCACGATCTCTACGCATGCGCAATGTTCTAGTGCGGAAATGACCGAACATGTCCGGAAATGGCCGAGTTAAGATTCTAAAACCAAATACCCACATAGTTATACATTTATACAAGTATACTTCCAGCACAGTTGATTCTAATATAGTATGAATTAAATCAGTGTATTAAGCCAATTATACTGGTTCCCGTTCCGTCTTACAGAGCACCAACGGTACTGACAGAGTAAACGGGAACCAGTTTATCAGCCAATCGTGTCAAGAGTTGTCGTTTTTTACGAATCGCACTTTTTTGGAAGGAAAGTATTTGTTTAAACATGTATTTGGTAATTAGGTAACAAAGACTAGTCACTTAAACGGAAACAAAATACCGAAGTTTCAACATATTAATCGTTAAAGCACACATTAAGAGAATCAAAGTACTAAAAGTACTCATGGAAACTGACATTACATAGACTTGCATTGCAATATGAACTGGGAACCAGTATAACAACTGTATGGCGGATGTAGATAAACGTTGTACTTAGGTCCGTATAAAGATTCATGCGCGCCGAGCGAGTGACGGCTAAGAAAAGCTTAACTATCGTTCAGAAAAGTATGAATTTGAGTGTCAGATGGAATCTAACGGAGATTTAGTCCCATTTTAGAACTGCCTTTCTGTGACGTTGTCTGATGGTGGGATAACGAATGATAACTCTGGATAAAGATTGGTAATAATCGTTCATCACAAGTTAAGTCTAAAGGAATGCTCGCGAATTAATTATTCAGAATAGCGCAGTTGCATAACGTTCAATAAAGCGTGTTGCAGTATGGTATATATACATGTATATAGTATTTGTATTTACAAGTTGACTGTAATATAAACAGCATCTGGCTTACAAGCAGGAGCTCGCCGGTTTGGCCCCGCATCGGGTACATTATCTTCCTCTTCCTATAACAAAAGAATGACTCCGTTTGCACATAACCTTTGAACTCCTTCCTTCAAATATTTACGTTCTAGCATCACTTTTGTCTAAGAAAACATACGAAATATGAGACCTATTTTTTTAAACACTTCAGATGCTGTAACAGCAGCGATTTATGTAACGCCAAACTTTGCGGAATAACACAATGTAAGTATTCAAAACAATATTCTTGGTACGAGATCTTATGTAACAAATTCCGAACTGACTTAGAGTGCAATTAGGCCGGACAAATAGTTATAGTTTAAATTTCTAAACGATAAAATAAAAAGTTCGAACATATTTAGGGACGAATCTTTAACTATAAAAATCGGAATTATCGATATTCCTCGATAATAATCGACATTTTAATGGTAAAATCCAATGAACGAACTTATATATAGGGACGTTTTCTTTTCTATAAAATCGAACCATTCGATATATCTCGATAATAATCGATATTTAACGGTAAAATAAAAAGTACGAACATATTTAGGGACGATTGTTTCCCTATAAAATCGAAATATTCGATATATCTCGATAATAATCGATATTTTATGATTAATTTCCTTTATCACAAGGTTTTTAATTACAATTTATTTAATTAATTTATGCACGTGATTCTATCTGCAGCTAATCTGTCGCAGTGTCAGTTTTGTGACGTCACGAATGGTTTTTTAAACGTCACAAATCCCACTCAATGCACAACAATAACGACTTGTTCCCCGAACGAGGTAGAACCGTTTATTTCTTTCCTCATTGGAAGAATTCTAATTCATGGAAACATTAATCTTTCTTGTACAGTTCTTGCATTTATTATACTTTATGAATAATTCATGAAGTATGAAGAGTTATTTGACAGGGGAAGGTGTCTATTTCATTCCCTTTACACTAATAAGAAGATCTAACCGTTCTGTCAGCATGAACTTGAGAGACGGAGCATTGAAAATTGGAGCCACCCGATTCGATTAAAAATGAAGGTCAAGCACTAAGGGTCCACTAAGGGACAATAGAAGATTACTCTTTACATTGAGATGGTCTTTTAAACTTTTTAAGCGGAAATCATTATTGTGACACTTTGCGCTACATTCTTTGTGCTACTTTTTGTTTCTTGATTATAGTGTATTTAAGACTTTTTGTTATAGCTCTATTTACGCTAAAATTTCATATTTGCAACTTGTATGTCGTTTTGTTTAACACTTGTATGTGATAATGTTTTTTTTTAATTTTGCACTTAATGGAAAATTTATCGACCATTTTAGGTGTGTATTGCCTCACAGAGTGTTTCTAATGGACGAGTTGTTAACACGTATGGATGTCAACGTTTAGTGGTAATTTTATAGTACTTTGACCACGGATAAGCTTATGTAAATCAGGGTCACTCAAACAGAAGGGTCTGGAATCGCGCTCTTCAGCAGTGCGTTCAGCTAAAAGGAAAGGCTTGCCGAAAACGATTTGCAACAGAAACAGTCTGTCAAACGTTATGTTTCAAGATTGTGTCCGGCCAGTTGTAATACGGATTCGGATACACACAAAGTTTATGCCTCGCCTTGACTAACTCAATGTTCTCTGTTGTGGTGTCTCCAGCTTATAGGGGCGGGGGGGGGGGGCAGCCCCCAACGAGGGGGCAACCGACCCTGCGCCCCCTGGTCACACTCTTCGCCTTTCCAGACCCTTGACTATGGGTTATGGTGTAATTAGTAATTCCAAACTTCAGGTTTGCTCATTGGCTCGTATTCATGATGTGTAGAGAAGACATCTGGATGTATTGTTCATAAGAATATATATTTATATAACACTGAAATTTAGATGTTTACTTAAGCAATTTTGTTAAGTACGACACATGCTCTCTGTAACTGATTGGTTGAAAACATTGCTTGGGACTGACAGTTCCTTGTCGAGAACAAAGTTTGGACTAGAACGTTGGTTAGATTAACTCCTGGGTATATACAGTGCAACCTCTCCAAAGCAACACCCTTTAGGAGTAGCAAAATTATGTTGTTGTTGAGAGGTTGTTGCTCTAGAGAGGTTAAATTAATAGTTAAATCATGCAGTTGAAAAAATATGCCGTTGTTGAAGGGAGGTTGTTGCTCAAGAGAGAGCCGTTCGGGAGAGGTTGTACTGTACGTACTTGTAACTGAAAAGAAAACAGGCGTTAGTTCCGAAGTAAACAAATTAAGGACCGGATAAATTCCTTTTCAAGAATAAAACAAAAAACAAAAAAAACAAAAACGAAAAAAGAAACATTTTCCATCTGGCCTATTTTGAATGGGCATTTAACACAAAACAAACATTTTTACGCCATAATCTATTCTTAGATGTGTAAACTGCTGATGATGCGATCGCTTCAACATTACAAAATTTGTACATCCAAGACTACTACCCCGCCCGTGGGCTACACTGTGGATGAGTATTGCGGATCCGCACATCTGATTGGTCGACGGTCCGTTTTACAATGTCAGGTCTGCTGTGGAGACTCAATGTGCAACCATGGCACTTGTACAGAAATAACAGGTAGGAGATTAAATTGTTGTACATGCGTGCTGCCAAAAGACCAGTTTGCATTATTAGTCTTCTTACCCGGTATCCCTTCGTAAATGGTCATGACTACTTGTCCGGAAAAGGTCCGGGTTATAGAGGTTAAATTCGGTTATTAAAATCACAATTCATATACTTTATGTAAATTGCTATGCCTCCCGTAGTCTGGATAACTTGCACCTAACTGCTACACACGCCGCTACACCTGTTGCAATAACATTAACATCGGGTTGTCTCCCTTCGCTAGACGATCCAGTTAACATCACCGTGTGTTATTTAAGCGGCAGGTTTTGTTGGGATTAATTTTGCCTTTTTTATCACAACATTAACATCTTGCAAATTGTGTGGCTTATGTAGATGGTTGAGCGAAAATAGCATCATGAAAGCCTTTTACAATTTGCCCCACCTTGACGCTATTTAAATATGCAAATTGGTCACATGATATGACGTTTCGAATGTGATTGGTGTATCGCTAGTGGGCGGTGACCGCTGGGAGGAGTCTACATAATATCTAAGTGAAATGTCTTCATATAACACAATTTTTAACCATATCGATGTAAAAAGGGTAGAGAAATGTTCGTTTGTAATTGACCAGCGTGGTTGTTTTATTTTCAGCTCGCCTGGCTGCTTTGGAGGAACAAGGCAAACTAGATATGGTCACTTTAAAAGAGAAAATCTAGTAATCTAGGGGTCTATGAAATATGTTGGTCCATTTCCTTGAAATGAAATACAAGTGTCATGTACTGTTGAAATAAACCACAGATTCTTTTTGCAATTTACTTCAATTTTAAAACATGGACGATATAATAGTATCTTTAGGACTAAACCAACGTATTTGTACCATTAAAGATTAATCGTATTAGAGAAGTTTTCGGATAAGACCGGTTTGAAGAAATTTATTACATTGTCTTTTTAAGAAAATGAGAGAAATCAATCTTTACTGAATGCAGAACAAGAAAGTGTTACACTCAAATGTCTTAAACGGTCATTAATATTTGTATACATGAATGTGTCCAATGCAAGTAATACGTTTTAATATTGTGGTTGGTATAACAGCTACATGTATATATTTTAATATCTTCCAATATCGGAGAGCATGAAAATAGTTCAATGAAACGTATATACATGTGCAACATTTCATAACGGTTCAAACTGAACAGACTTGCATACTATCAAACGATGCTCTAAGCAATAAGTAGACAATGCATGAGAGTAAAACTACTCAAGTAAAACCACTCAAATAAAACCACTCAAGTAAAACCACTCAAGTAAAACTACTCAAGTAAAACTACTCAAGTAAAACTACTCAAGTAAAACCACTCAAGTAAAACTACTCAAGTAAAACCACTCAAGTAAAACTACTCAAGTAAAACCACTCAAGTAAAACTACTCAAGTAAAACTACTCAAGTAGAACCACTCAAGTAAAACTACTCAAGTAAAACTACTCAAGTAAAACCACCCAAGTAAAACCACTCAAGTAAAACCACACAAGTACAACTACTCAAGTAAAACTACTCAAGTAAAACCACTCAAGTAAAACCACTCAAGTAAAACTACTCAAGTAAAACCACTCAAATAAAACCACTCAAGTATAACTACTCAAGTAAAACTACTCAAATAAAACCACTCAAGTAAAACTACTCAAGTATAACCACTCAAGTAAAACCACTCAAGTAAAACTACTCAAGTAAAACTACTCAAGTAAAACTACTCAAGTAAAACTACTCAAGGAGCGACTCCACCAAAGTGATAATAACCATATATAACAGTGCTGATCAGATATTAATATTGACAGCACAAATGATGACCGGTCATGGTCAGTAACTGAAGTATAACGAATAGTACGCTAGTTTGTAAGCACTGAATAAAACAAGTCGTTTCACTGATGATTTGGCGGAAAGTAAGCACTGATTATATAGCAGTAAATCATGCCTCTTCTAAAGAAGTCTAAATATTAGGTAAAACACCCACACTACAATAGCCATTAATAATTCATGAAGTGAAATAACCAATGGTCAAATACATACTTGGCCAGGTAATAGACACACTGCTCAGTTGACCAAGGAATTGTTGTTTCCTATGTTCAATAGTGGTTTAAATGGAAACAAGATCCAATACACGTAACGCGAACTCAGTTTATGCTTTTACTGAGTGACTGCATATGTTTAACGTGAAATTTATTAGAGTGATCAAGCTATCCCGAAGTTAGTGAAGCACAAAATGCGTATCCAGGAATAATATTTTGGGAATGAACAGTATCTACGTCAATAGGTTTGTAGTTCCATGATGCGAGCACTGGCACTGATGATTCAAGCTTTATTTCTATCAGCACTTTGATTACAGCTGGCAGTGTCGTTACGTGTACATTTAGGTTGAACCTACCTAACATTGTACATAATTCACAGTTTTAACTATAACTCCGATTATAAACTCATGAATATTAGATCCCCTGTAACCCAAGAAAAATAAAAATTCGTTCAATGAGTACAGTGCAACCTCTCCAAAGCAACACCCTTTAGGAGTAGCAAAATCATGTTGTTGTTGAGAGGTTGTAAACAAATTAAGGACCGGATAAATTCCTTTTCAAGAATAAAAAACAAAACAAAAAAAAACAAAAAACATTTTCCATCTGGCCTATTTTGAATGGGCATTTAACACAAAACAAACATTTTGGGAGAAGCACAATAATGTTGTTTTTGTTTAGAGATTGTTGCTCTAGAGAGGTTTGATGAATTGTCTAATCGTACAGTGGGAAAAACCATGCTGTTGTTGCAGGAATGTTGTTGCGCATGAGAGGGCCGCTCCGGAGAGGTTGTACTGTATATTTGTACTTTAAATTAGCGTTTGAGACAGTTACAAAAGTCTGTCTAGACCTTCTAACAAATGACATTTATTTAACTCCAATCATGTCGTTTTTGTTGATGTATGTTCCAGCTTTCGATTCATGCTTGTTTGTCATTGGTCGCATGTTCTGATCAAGGGAATCTTTGAACCGTAGGCGGCTTCCGGTGTCTTCATAGCGCTTGAAAGCCGCATAACCATGATCCCGATGTCCATGTCCGGCAGTGTCCCGGCTGTACCAGTACTGACGACACTTAGACTGGACATACTTGTGATATTTATACATTTTGATGCAAGGCGATTCTTTCTGCATTTTCTTCCAAATTTGATTTACTGAAAATACGATATAACAAGGCCAACGTAAGAAAACTGAACATTAGTTTGCAGTCATGCGACCGAATCCACAATCTCAATTTTTTACCATAAAGCTTTAATATGATACTTTGTTTCATCTTTCGTAAATGATTACCTACATACCCGCTGTTAAGATTCAGCGTCTCACAATAAGTATGATGATGGAATACAAAATAATACAAAGCAAATCAACAAGACAACTAATTCACTCATGGACCGAAATAGGGGAGGAAAGAAATTCACCAATAAGCTATATCTATTGTGGAGACTAGCATCTCAGCTGCAAATCAAATTGAAAAGATAACAGACCCAACTGTTTAAAGAAATGTTATCCGATTTTCATACCACACAGGAAAAATTTGAAGCGAATTTCAAATGAACTGATGACAAATTTATAAACGGCAACATTAATGGCTTCATACATATACATTCGTACATGATTATATTTTTTCAAGTCATTGAAATTGAACTTACCATCCTTGCCATTAAAGTCATCATCATCATCACTACTTGATCCACTACCACCACCTCCACTACGCCCTCCTCTTCCAGCCACACCACTAGATTGATTTCTATCTCTAGAGCTTCCACTATCAACTTCATGATTTCTAACTTTCGATCTTCCATCGGATCTTCCATAGTAAACTCTGTTGTATTCGCTCAATGGATCTACAGAAGAAGAGGTACCAGTATCATATCGACTACCACTTCCTGCCCTTCCTGGGTCAGGTGACTGATATCCCTGATCTGTTGATGTTCTACTGACGGTCTCAATATTTCCACTTCCTCTTGTATTTCCCGTTACAGGCGACTTATGCCTCTTTTCTGTTGAGATTCCACCAACGGCTCCACTATTTCTACTACGTGCACCTGCAGCATCTGGTTGTATCTTGAAGTTATTAAAGTATTCATCAAATGTTTCTGTTCCAAAAACTTCCTTGGCAAGTTTTGGATTTAGCCCAATCGCTGTAGTGAAGTTCTGTTCAGCATCTGAAAATTCCCCCTGCATCATATTTATTTTACATAAAGTGATATGCGAGATTGTGTGAGACGGGCTCGATTCAATTGCAGATTTTAAACAATCAGTAGCAGTCGCAATCTCACCCTTTTTTGTCCAAATATTCCCCAGTTGCAAGTAAATCCAACACACATTCGGGTCTTTGCTCTCTCCGTTCTCAGTCGCTACATCTACAGCATGTCTGAAGGATTTCAAAGCATCGTTGATATCTCCAGTACAGTTTTGTAGCCAACCTAGTTTATACCACGCTTCCCAACAACCGGGGTGCTCATTTATGATGCCTTTATATGTACTAAATCGGACACGCTTACTTTGTCGCATAATTTCTTCTCAGCCATAGCCAATTTCCTTTGAACTCCACTGCTGACTTCAATGGCTTTTGTGATGTCCTTGGCTGCATTTTGTGGTTGTCCAAGGATACTGTAAGCTTTAGCTCTCCACATTAATGCATTCCAGTCTCTAGGGTTGGATTCCAAATGACGGGTAAAATGACCAACGGCTCCAGCCTTATCACAACTATTAAAAACCGCCGCTCCCTTGGCAAAAGACATTTTCCTTAGCTTAAGCACTAAACGAGTTCTGAAATGAAATGGCTAGCAATCGGTTTCACTTCTTATAATTATTTGGTATTCCACCGCAAAGTTATTATTAGATAATGGTAATTTGACCTTGAATTAGAAGGTTTGCTTTTTCTTAAATGTGCAAACCTTGTTCACGCTGTATAAAAAGGTTTTCAGCTCTCTGTACATGATGAATGAAATGGTGAGTTAGAATTGGGCGTTCTACGTCACTAGGAATGGGGGATGAGCTATTTTTAGTGGGGTATACTGTTTCTAGGAATAGGAATTGCATAAGATTAACATTTATATTTGGAACGGGGTTTTCTCTCTTGATACTATTTTTAGAGCGGAATTCCAAACATTTCTACCTTTCTTGATTTTTTTCAGCGGTTTATGCATTTTAGCCGAATATAATCAAAGCACTGAGAGTATTGTCAGGTGTGAAGTTGAAATCTTTTAGATAATGCCATCCTTAAAAATTAAAGACCTATGCTATTATCATTATGAATTAAAGTTTGAAGGTCAAGTTTAAATAGTGTTGACACAATGAACATCTTTAGGCTAATTAACCACAATTACCAAGGAAAAGCTACACCTTTGAACTGTTTGCCTGGAAGAAATACTACTATTCCTAATGCTAAAAGTCATGAGATTCAGTGTGAAATAACAAGTTGCTGCATATTTTGAAAACCCAGACAAATCAATTTTCTGTACCAGTGCTTACCTTGCTCTCTGTGACCCTGTTGTGGTTAGGTGAGTTGAACTTGTAACCCGGGGTTTGAATCCCGGTCACAGCAGGTCATACCCTTCCATAAAAAAATTAACAAAAATGTCGATGTTCCGGCTCCACATGTGGATAAGATGTTGGTTCTTTTTGAGAGGGTAAGTTAGTACTGGTCAGAATACAGTACAGGGGCGCAGGTTAGGACTTAGGACAGGTCAACCGGTCGCCGTGTATAACAGAAATATCAATGAAAAAGGGCATTAAACCCGTAAAAAACCCCATATTGCACTACCTATTAAAGGGACATGCAATGGAACTACTGTGTTTATCACTTGTAAAACCAATTTTTACTGAAAAGTCAAAGAAGAATGTGCGTTCAAACATGACTCTATAACGCGCGCGTCGGTATTTGTATGTCGATTTGAATAAAAGGCTGCCAGCCTTTTATTGACGACAATATTTCCGATTCGTCTGAGATTTTAACTGAGCCAGCACTGCCGCCTTTAAACCTGCATAATATTGATATTTACAAAACTTGAGCAATAAGTTACCAATTCATTGTTTGTTGACATCTTTTTCTCGCGATGTTTTTGGTTTTGACAGATTCCAGGGCATGCCTCTTTAACTCGGTCATTCGTCTGTCTTGTTTATGACATTGAGAGAGACATTATTATCATGTGTTTGTTGGTGAACATACTATTAATGGTTAGAAACCAAAACATTTTAAATAAGAACACGTCCTAAGTAGGTCAAATAACTGTTATGCTCAGACTGAAATGCAGTTTAAATATATGTACCAGAAAATATAAAAACAACTCCATCAGTTGATTTCAAGTATAAATTATAGCTTGTCCTTGTTTCTTGTCCAATGAGACGTCCGCATTTCAAATTTAGAAATTTAGAAAATTTATGGCATAAACTGATACAGAGATCAGACACAAATGACGTATAACTTTTAGTCAGCCGCTGGAAAAATGATACAGAGCACCTGTTATGTACAGAAAATAGGACAAACTGAAACTCAAAACAATACTTAGCGGGCATATTATGAATTTGATGCAGTATTTTATGAGCGATTCGAAGCCTAAGTGACTTATTTTCTTAATAGCAGCTTTTCGGCGAAATAAGAACAGCATTCGTTTGGATACTATGAAAAATAGCGAATTATTTTACAAAAAATGTACGTGCGTAACACCATATAGAACGAAAAAACAAAACATTAAGATATTTAAGGACAATTGTCCTGAACTGAAGCATAGCTGATAAAAAGGGTAGACATATAAACAATGATAACTTAATCAGACAGTTTCAATCATTAAATTATCAACATATCTGTAAACATTAAGGCTAAAAAAAAACACAAGCTGGTTATACTTAGGTTAATTAGTACTTGACCAAAATATAAAGGGTTGGTAAGTCGAAAAAAGCTTTTATTACTGTTTTAATATGCCTTCCATGTTTTGGAGGTACTATTCGTCCCCAAATAATTTCGTACAGTACTTGCGAATTTCACGGTAAAAGTACAGGGCCGGTTGGGTTATCGTAAACACGACTAGTATCTCTGACTTATGACAAAATATCATATCATAATAAAGAACTAAGTATGACGAAAAAAAACACAATCTGAGCATGTGATCGATAAATGGTTATCGCTCATAAGACTAAAATGTGACACAAGCTTACTGGGACGGATCGAGTAGAGACAGTCAAATACGTAGTCAAGCCCCTCTCCTCCCCGAAGAGAGAGAGAAGTGAGAGAGAGAGAGGGAGAGAGAAGAGAGAGAGAGAGAGAGAGAGAAATAATGAGTTTGTTATGCTACGGCGATCTTTACCCAACATATATTTGGTCTATTTTATCATTTTAGAAACAAAAGAAAGGCTTTTATGTACAGATGGCTGTAAACACAGATTTGACTGTACTATACAGTTAACTATCGAGTCCATCAGAAATCCGTGTCATTCATTTACTTCATATCCATCACTTACTTACTCCGCGTCATTCATTAATTCTTGTCATTTACCTACTCCGCGTCCTTCATCTCTTCCACGTCCTTCACTTAAACCACCCCCTTCTCTTAGCCACCCCCTTCTCGTCCTTCACTTCACTTTACACGAGTTCATAACTTGCTCTGCGTTCACCACTAACTCCGCGTCATTTACGCACTGTCCTTCACTAACAAGTAATTCGTGTCCTTCACTTTATACGAGCTCTTTACTTGCTCCGCGTCCTCCACATACTCCGCGTCAATAACTTACTCCGAGTCGTTCACTTACTCCATGTCATTCGCTCATTCCGCGTTATTCACTTTCCTCAAGTGATTGTCCAACTCAGGTCACCAACATTTTCTCCTTGTTCATAGATACACAATTATCATTCCCCTCAACAAATATTCAATCCGCACCAGCCCCGACAATCATCTACTGATAACATTGTGATCATATAAAAGCCATATGACGGTGGCTTACACTTCACTTTCAAATCATCGTTGGATCGAGTCACATATATCATTCAAGGTAAACAATTTTGTTTTTAAAAATTTTACTTGACTTATTTCTTGTTCAAAGATATTCGCTGTTTCTGTGTTTATTTGAAATTTTACAAATTGGGGAAGTTTTATTTTGATTCTCCGTGTCAGGATCTTTTGCAAGACCTTTTCTAAAGGAGAACAAGGCTTACATTTTTACGCGTTCACTTGTTTCAATAAAACTGTATTTAATTTAACATAAAATAATATTATGCAGGTGGACTTAGACTACATGTATGGTTTAGAAAAAAAATCGCAAGAATCTCGTAACTTGCATTTTCTTATAACACCATATTTCTAGGTTAATGCCTTTTATTCTAAGACCTACCAATGTTTGTTCGTAAATAAATTATAAAAAGTTAAATGTGCATGCATATAAATTTTGGTATGGCACTTTGCGTATTCTGTCAAAATAGTAAAATCACTGTTTAGTTAATTTATGGAATATTTCTCTGTGTGTCCTTTTGTCTTGCCATGTATTACTGTATAACTGATGGTAAATGTATGTTGTATTTATGTAGCATTGCTTAAACCGTCTGTTTAATTATCTGTATACATCTCTTATGTATATAATATCTACGGTTGAACATATAACTCATGATGCCAGTGTAAATATATACAGAGAATAAGAACTTGTAAAACTTGTATACATACATGTATACATTTAACTGACTTTCCAACTATCACCTGGGCAATGGCTCATAAGTCGACCATCAACAAATGACGTTTCTAAGCTGTCATGACGCATAGGCTTCGTTCACTCGTATGTATTTATACACCTGGTTAGAGAGAAGCAATGCTACTTAATTTTCTTGCTCAATGATACTTTACTGTTTATTTCGACAATCCTTGAAAATTAGAAAAATCTTTCATTTCAAAAATCTTTTCAGACCATACGAATTTCGGCAAATATTTGACCGATTTTCAAAATCTTCGGCCAAGCTCATTGACCCTATCTGAATTTCAATGTCACTAACCTGCTATCGTATAAAAATAAGACTTAAGTGTAAAGAAATCTTACCTTGTACAAAACGCTGAGTAGATTAGGTGGAGCGTCTATAGATCCCTAGTTTGTGAATTTGAAATTAGGACACAGCGCATGTTCTCCGTTTTTAGTTGAATACTTTGTAACCAGGGACATTTTTTCTGCAGCGCTGATTTTCAAGAATGAATCATATGGCATTGCTAAGTTGGGAGTTAATTGCGGAGAGAAAGGTTATTACTAGTACGTCACCCTGTTTAGTGTAAACTTCCGCCAGTCAAAAAATGAAATACATGTAACTCTGTATATACAGCAACTTCCAAAGAAAGGCCGTCCTGTCAATAAAGGTTATTCTTTAAAAAAAACGTCATTGACAATTTTGAACAAATCTACCTCCGATTAAAGGTCATCTGTTGATACAGGATATATTTTGGTCTGTTCCAAAGGGTGGATTTTGTTCACAGGTTTGACTATACAATGCGTAAACAGGCGTCAAACAAGTTTTTTTTATTAAATGATTTAATCGCATAACCAAATATTTGACCATGGAGTGGATGACAAAGTGGGTCAAGTTGAAGTCCTCACTGATAAAGGCAGTGGTTCAGTTTTGATACCTGAACAGATAAACAGTTTAAAATTAAGGTTCATATATACTTTGACATAATTTTCATAAGGCGAGAAGCAATAGTCGTATGTTTATGGTAACCCGACGGATACTACATTTTTGCGCCGAACATAAAATGTTTCTAACACCACATAAATTCGAAGTGCGAAAATAATTGGTATGATTCGTACCTCTAAAGTTCGAAAGGTTTACCGTCGAAACTATTTGCGACATACTTGCCCTATATTTTGTCTCAAGTAACCGTAAATACATCCTTTTAGAAGCTAAGCTTCTATAACTACACATGATTTCTTCTACTTACAATTACGTAACGCCTCATATCCGCGTTGAAAAATAGTCCCACATATTAAGTTTTGTTTTAAGTTTTAAGTATTCATTACAGACTTTGCAGTTTTCATAAAAGTGATATTTTTCATATAAAATATATATTGTGTATCCTATGCATACTAAATAAAATGTCCAATGTATTTACTAATTTTGTACCGACAACCAAGGTATTTGTCATAAAAGCGCTTAATCTTGCTGATAAAGTAAAAAACATGTTTCGACCTAATTGTCTACAGAAATACGATAGGAATAAAGTAATGCTTGCTCGTGATACAAACACGGTTTATGTAACTGATTACGCAGATGTGGGACATCTACTGCATGCTTGCACAAATCTAGAACAATTGGGTCATATTTATGATTACTGATGGTAGATTGGATGAAAAACCTTTTATACAGTAAAAATACGAGATACGACTTATCTATGCTGGTGACTGGGTCATCCCTTCGTTTTTTTCCGCATTTTCGTGAAGAAAAAGCAAAATGACGGAAAATTTTAAAGAAGCACGACAATATGACACATCTAAACATGTTGTGTTTTCGCATGACACCCGTCGTGTCAATGCTATTTTCGCGGCGAAAAAGCTACAATGCGAGAAAGCGAACACACGAAGGAATGATAAAGTTTGGCTTTTTCGTGTTTTTGCATTTTCTCATTTCTTAGCGGACAAAATACGACTAGACGTAAATCAGCAGCCATACTTTTCCGTACCAAAAAAAAAAGGTTTGATCAGATACCTGTAATCACGGTTATTTGTTCTGACCTAATGATTAAAACAAAATTTGACAACCGTTCAAACCTTTGTTAGCAGCGACCTCCTAATATAAGCCATCCTCTGAATTAAGGCCATGTTTTAGCGGCCACCTCCGAATAAATGCCACCCGGTTAATAAAAGCCATTCATTTATAAACAGTCATTGATTATCTAGAACAAAATGACATCCGAATAAAGACCACCTGTCAGTAAAGGCCACATTGAGTCTTTCCCTAGGATGACCACTGTTCACAGATTTGGCTGTAAATGCAACTGTTACAAAGCACATCAAATTGGTGTGAACGTATAATGTGCTCATGTAGGCATTCCCGGGCATGTCGAAATCTCGGCTGTTTTATGATATGACCGGAAAAATTGCCATGTTTTTGGTTTCTTGACCCAAAACAAATACTAATTCACCCATTTCTATTCCAGATGTTCAAAGTTGCTGTTCTTGTTGCCTTAGCAACTGTCGCTATGGGAGCGTCGATGAGGTCATTTGACAGCAAGTTGGACAGTGAATGGAAGGAATATATGTCTGCCCACAACAAGAACTATATGTATGGCGAGGAATTGGCCAGGTATGTGTTATTGGCGGAAATATCACATGCACAAACGCACTATAATTGAGTTTCTGCGCATATTGTTCCGTCTTGTGGCATTTTTTAATGTACGGGCGTTTTTTAAAAGAGAAATTGGCCAGTTGTGTGCTAGTGCTTAATATCACATCCACAGACGTACTATAATTGTGTTTCTGTGCATTTTTTACAAAGAGAATGTGTCGCATTGTTTTACAGAAAAATCAATTAAATCCAATAGGAGGAATATTCACAATTATTTCAATTTCAAATCCGGTACCAGCCAGTTTAGCATTAGTTTTACACAAGAACGTCCCAAATTTTCTATTGAGCAGTTTCGACTCACCTATATTTTGTTTGTCATCTTACTACAATCTTCAACTGTACGACAAAACTTGTCATATCCGAAAACTTGTCATATCCGAAAACTTGTCCAATCCGGAAACTTGCCAAATCCGAAAACTTCCTTAATTCGAAAGAGAATTGGTACGAACATGTTCGGATAAGAGAGGTTCCATTGTATATATACTGTGAACATATTCATACTTACAGACGTGCCATCTGGGAACAGAATCTTGACTACATCAACCAACATAACTTGGAGGCTGACCGTGGTGTGCACACATTCTGGCTCGGCATGAACCAGTACGGTGACATGGTGAGTGGTGTTCTATTTTATTCATCCCCTTGAACAGTTCGTATTCAATTGAAGTATCTGAGTTGCTTGTTTTCTTTTATATTCCCTTTCGAATGGCGCCCACGAAAACATGATTTTTTCTTGAACTTTTCACGAATAGTTCATAATATGTCGTGAATAACTTATGAAGTATACATGGCAGGGGTATGGCTTGGCTTTATTATGGTTATAGTCACCAGAAAAGTCTTCGAATTCTTAAAATAATACAGAAAAACACGGTTATATAGAACTCGGATATAATGAAGAATCGGATGGTGGGGGGGGGGGGGGGGGGGGGTTATAAGGGAGTGCATTAGTGGTTAACTGAAATATCTATTTCACAGATACTTCCATGACCCTATTGACGAAATATTTTGATATCACATGATAGAGATGACTGCGGTCGTAAGAATTGTTGCTTTTTAAATCCTGTTAATATAATAAAATGCTGGAATACTTTTTTTGTAAATAAATCCACAAACTTGGTAATTATATATTTTAATTCCTGAATTAATATAGGGCATGGTAGAATTCGAATAGTTTGTATTCTTCTGCATTAATGTCGCAAAATCCACATTTTGTGACTTGTGACACCGCCTTTCCAGTTTATACATAGCATGCCTTTTACGTGAACCCTAAAGCAATATATTGCAACTTCGACATTGCGAAAATATGTGCCATTATGAAAATATTGTTGTTTTATAGACAAACGAAGAATTCGTCCGCACAATGAACGGATACAAGCAATCCAACAAAACAAATGGCGCCACATTCCTTGCTCCAAGTCACGTGACTCTCCCTGATACCGTTGACTGGAGGAAAGAAGGATACGTCACCCCAGTGAAAAACCAGGTTGGTAATTAATGAAAGAAAAATAACAATATCGATAATATGATATCGATAATATAAAAATGTTTTAAGGAAAATACAGTAAAATTATTATGAGAAGATCATATTTAAGGAACACCCACAAAAATAGAGTAACTCTCATTATCGAATTGGGCTTAAATGAGGAAATATTAAAAAAAGAACGTTCGAAAACAAGTGTTCGTTATAACGAGTAGGCCGTAATATCAAGTTGGTCTCTAAATCATGATTGACTGTACATAAATACAGTTAGTTTTGTTTTTAGTAAAAGAAACAGATACTGAAGTAAGAAAAATAGAATGGAACTGCTTAGGTTTAAGAAACGTTTCATGACTTCTACTAGGCCGACTCGTCCAATATTCTCTCCGAACAAAAAAAAAAAAAAATTCGAAAGAAAATCCTGCCGAACTACTATACTGTTTTTGGGAATGTTAGCATAAATGAAGTACATGCACAGTCAATGCTGTGTTAGCGGCCACCTACGAATAAAAGCCACCTTGTGAATAAATGTCATTCTTTTAACGACCATCAATGATTATTTATAACAAAATGACCTCAGAATAAGGTTCACCTGTCAATAAAGACCAAATTATCTCTATTCTAAGCGTAGCCTTTGTTCACAGGCCTGACTGTACATACAATTATGTTTTGGCGTTGTTGTACAAATGAAAGTACGAAGTACATAACAAGACATTCTACGTTCGTTAAGAGATTGGTGACCCAATAAATGTGTTTCTGTCTTATATGTGAGACACAGTCTGTCTGATAACCTGCTAACATAAGAAACAAACCAGCATACCTTACACTTCATTTTCATATCAACCTATTAAGCTTTAATCCCACCTGACATGGAATTTCGAATTACATCCTTACTCTTCACAACAAAATAATGTGCTCCAACCAGTTTGCGCGCTGGATTTGAAGTCGTCCTGAATATGTTCGTACTTCCACGATTCGTACCAGGCGTTTAATTTATATTAATAGGAAAACCTCGATATTGAGATACACTTTCAGACCAGAATCAAAGTATTGAGTTCTTCTTATTATCAAGTTGAAATAGAAAGGAAATTTTAGTAACCTGTCCGGAAGTAAGAGTTCGTTATAAGACGGTGGTTCTATTATCGAGATATTTCTCATATTGAGATAATTGTTAGCTATTATGTTGAGGTATTTCTCATATTGAGATACTGGTAGCTATTATATTGAGGTATTTCTCATATTGAGATACTAGTAGCTATTATGTTGAGGTATTTCTCATATTGAGATACTAGTAGCTATTATATTGAGGTATTTCTCATATTGAGATACTAGTAGCTATTATATTGAGGTATTTCTCATATTGAGATACTAGTAGCTATTATATTGAGGTATTTCTCATATTGAGATACTAGTAGCTATTATGTTGAGGTATTTCTCATATTGAGATACTAGTAGCTATTATGTTGAGGTATTTCTCATATTGAGATACTAGTAGCTATTATATTGAGGTATTTCTCATATTGAGATACTAGTAGCTATTATATTGAGGTATTTCTCATATTGAGATAATTGTTATAGTGAATTGTTCGTTATATTGAAGTGGTCGCTAAATTGTAGTGGTCCCTATGTGAGGTTGTACTGTATGTCTTATCTCTATTCCAGGGACAATGTGGATCATGCTGGGCTTTCTCTACCACTGGATCCCTTGAAGGTCAAACTTTTAAGAAGACAGGAAAATTGCCATCATTGTCTGAACAGAATCTGGTCGATTGCTCAGGAAAACAAGGTACATTATAACACACCTTTTGTTATTGATATAAACCAGCCATTACAACTCACAGTCTCACACTAACATGGATAAATAACATAAACAAAGCAGAACATCATTAAGTCAACAGAGAGACTCCAGCAGCAGCAGCAGTAACAGCAACAACAACATCATCATCAGCAGGAGAAGAAGCACCGACAATAACAACAACGTACACAAAAACAACAATAATATTATCAACAACACTCAATATAATCAAAAGCAACAGCAACATCACACTAAACATACACAATAGCAACAAACACTAAAACAACAATAATAACAACAACTTACATAAACAACAACAACAAAACAACACCCTTCTTGGCACACACCACCTCTCATTTAACAAATCAACGCAGTTACAAAAACTTTATATTTATGAATAATAGATATTTCATTAGAAGAACGGCATTCATTTCCATTATCCATATTCATGTTGGAAAATCATTCTCGTTGCTAGGTAACCAGGGTTGCCAAGGAGGACTTATGGACCAAGCTTTCACTTACATCAAAGAAAACAGTGGTATTGACACCGAAGCCAGTTATCCATACAAAGGAGCTGTAAGTTATCATTTATAGTGTTATACAGACAGATACGTCAAACTTCTCTTAGCGGTCATCTCCGAATAAAGTCCATTCTCGTTAAAACCGTCATTTATTGTTTAGAACAAAATGACCTCCGAATAAAAGCCACCTGTCAATAAAGGCCATTCTTTTAAAAGCAGTCATTGATTTTTTAGAACAAAATGACATCCAAGTAAAGGCCACCTGTAAATAACGGCCACATTTTACCTTCCCCAAGGATGGCCTCTGTTCACAGGTTTTACTGTAGTTTGTCTCTAGTTCCAGAAAAATATAAACAATAAAATCACCGTTTGCATGTTAATGTATTTTTATTTCAATATTGAGCCCGGGATCAACCAACCTGGTGCAATAGTTAAACTAGTTCCGGTTCCATGTTGCAGAGCAATTCTATGTAAGTTCAGTCTCCATGAGTACTTTCAGTTCTTTGATTTATTTTCTTTTTTTTTCAGAACGAAAAATGCCATTTCGTAGCCGCCAATGTTGGAGCCACAGATTCTGGATTCGTTGATGTCAAGAGCAAGAGTGAATCTGACTTGCAATCAGCTGTTGCCACAGTCGGACCAATCAGTGTTGCTATTGATGCTTCACATATGAGCTTCCAATTATACAGGTAAACTTTTATGCGTGTCACAACAATAAGATTTTAGGAGGAGCAGTGATATAGAGGAAGAGCGTCGGACTCCTAACCTCACGGGTTCGATTCCCGTCAGTGGCGGACTTTGACCGGAACCTTCACAATTCCTTCTTTCGGGCCGAGTACTGGTCAGAACCAAGAAGCAGTCATCGAGAGTAGTCAATATACGTTGTAAGAATAAGCGCTACGCTCGATGTAAAATAAATAAGTTTGAACTAAATTAACATGATTTAACACTTTGGCTATTTATTGATGTCTAAATATCAAGCAATTAATATTCCATCTTGTGATCAGTCCTCGATAAGTAGTCAAAAATTAAATACCTCGCGAAAAAAGTATTTTACGGTATTTTTTTCATTCATTCCCTTTACAGACTTAGTTTGAACATCAGCGCCCAATTGTATTAACACGGATAATTTTTGAGGATGGGTTAAATTTTGGGGTTAAAGTTTGGTATAGCGATTGTGTACAAGTTTGGGTAAATTTGACCAGAAACTATTTCTAGTAAGATTGAAGCCGAGTGTATGGTATTAATTTAGAAGTCGTTAAGGTCCTAGGTTATTATGTTTGTTTGTTTGTTTACTCGT
Organism: Lutraria lutraria; assembly: GCA_964023205.1. NCBI lineage: Eukaryota > Metazoa > Mollusca > Bivalvia > Venerida > Mactridae > Lutraria > Lutraria lutraria. The sequence goes on from OZ026849.1 coordinate 14,454,975, forward strand.
CTGAATGAGTGGTTGTGATCTATGAGCGCTTGGTACAACAAATGCAGCCATCTTGTTTCTGGTTAACGTTTGGTTGAGATCTTATCCAAGCCTAAAATTTATCACATCTTTATACATGTGCAACTGTGTACATATCGTAGTTGACAGATGATTTTATTATACTTTCAGGGAAGGCGTCTACCATAGTTTCTTCTGTAGCGAGACAAAACTTGATCACGGTGTGTTGGCTGTCGGTTATGGCACTGATGACAGCAAAGATTATTGGCTCGTAAAGAACAGGTAATCACGTGACTCGCAATTCGGCTGTACTCGGCTTTTCCGTATTAACCCGTAACCGACCGTAATCAGTACGTCATTATTTTTAAAAACAGATGTACCGAATAAAGGCCGTCTGTCAATAGAGGCTACATTTCGTCTAAGTGTTGACTTGGTGCACAGGTTTGACTATACGCACATTATGAAATACATGTACAGTACTACCTCTCCAGAGCGGCCCTCTCTTGAGCAATATCCTCTATATAACAACACCTTCAAAATTTCCCGGAGCTGATATCTATTATAGATCAACCTCTGTAGAGCAACAACCTCTAAAAAACGGTCAATATTTGCATCTCCCTCAGGGTGTTGATCTACAAAGGTTGCACTGTACTTCCGTGAGTTCGGGAGCATGATGTCATACGCGCCTAATGTGCATCAACAGATAAATTGCGTGCTATTAAATAACACAATGGCAACATTGGGTTACAGTGCTTGTACTTCAGAGTTTTAACTTCTTTTGTTTGGATCAGTTTAGCTTAAGATTTACCGGTACTTACTCAAAAGACCATTGACTAAATTTAAGCAGGTAAACGGGTACATTTCGCTCCTTTAGGATTTTTTCAAACTTCCGCCACAATCTATATACTTTGCTTATTTAAGCAGACAGTGTTTTCCTTTGACTTTATCTGTACCTTTTGTGCGCTGCAACATGGAACAGGAACCGGTTTACCTGTATGTAGACAATCGTAACTACTCGGGCATTTCCGTTACTGAAAAATACGCCTCGTACATAAGTGTAGGGTTACACATTTTGGTTATGCGGTTCTGTTAAATACTTTTAAAAATCTAGGTACCCGTTTTGGAGAATTATTCTCCGAATTACAGACCTTTAAACCTATTTAGCGTTCACTATATTAATAAAATAGACATCGGTTCCCATTTAAAAAGAATCAAGTTGTTTCCATCGTGGAATTCTCAAAATGGAAAGTAGCCCGCGTACAATGAAAACAAAATGGCGGCCTGCCTATTATGTCCGAGGCACTTTCTTAAGACAAACGCCGAGGATATCCGATTGGTATGTGGAGTGGACTGGTTTCCGTTATCTTTATATGTACCTTTTGCGCACTGCAACTTGGAACGGGAACCAGTTTACATGTAAATGTAGTCATCTGGTTTCCGTTAACTTCATCTGAACCTTTCGCGCACTGCAAAATGGAACGAGAACCAGTCATCACAATATGACCTCTTTTTCACTTTCAGTTGGGGTGAAAGCTGGGGTATGAACGGTTACATCCAGATGTCCAGAAATCGTGACAACAACTGTGGTATCGCCACCTCTGCCAGTTACCCAACCGTCTAGAAAATGATTTAAGTGACATGAAATATCAGTGACACATAACCGTGTTTCTCTTCTAATGGAGAATATTCGATTTATTACAATTTATAAATAAACTAGAAAAAAAAAACATTTGTATTATTTTTGTTTATCAGTTTTATTCATTATCATTTGTCAAGATCTACTTCAAATATATGAGGAACTATACTTCACAGTACAGTAAAGGCCTTCGTTGATGTTAAGTTAGAAATTAGGCAGCTGCTTATGGAGGATAGGAGTCTAGTACTGGTTCTTCCCAGGAACGATGGTTATGTAAACTGTCTGCCTCATATGACTCTGGCTGTCGAAAAGGGGCGTAAGACATGTTATATATACTGAGCAAAAAAAGAAACCAGAACACAAACTATTCAAGTTTGAAGAGGAAAAAGAAAAGGCATCAACAATGATTGGACTTTCCAATTTACTGTTTTATGGCACAGTAAAACAGTTTAAAATCTGATGCTTTTCATGTTGTAAATTGATAAAATCATGGATTGGAATCATAATATTTTAATATTAACACACCAGCAAAAATATTATAGCAACTTTTAAAACATCGCATATCTTTTTAGGCTCAGTATTTGTAATATAAAATCTTATACACCTACAAAGAAATATAGTCCTTGAATTTACTCTTGAAACCTTCCATATCAAAGTACATAGGTCTAAGGCTTCGGTAAGTGGGTGGACGAAGTTTTTTATTTCATTTTTATCAAAATCTGTTGTATAGTCCATATAAATAAAACTTCCTTGAAACATATTTACTTACATATTGATAAGAGAATGAGAACAGAAACAGAACTTGATTATAGTTAGCAACTTATCGAAACGTAGTATCTTGTTACAAACATATGTATACATACAGTAAAGTTTTAAAAGGAAGTCAAGATTAAGTCCTTTTACTTCCGTTACAAACCACAAAGCATCTCAAAGAAATGAAAACATCGACCAAAATTGACGAGTCTAACAAAGTCTACAGTTGGTCGAAAAGTACAGGGAAGTTTGGGTTTGTGAAAAAAACAAGATAATCTACGAACTTGAAGAAGAGCAAGGAGTAAAAAGGTTTCTGCATTTACACAGAATTATACATCATTTCCTGGACATACTTAAATACATGTAACAATAATCAGTACTCACAAAAAGGGGGTCCGGATTAAAAAGTTCTGGTAAAGTAAAGAGAGGTCCGGACTATAAAGGTCCGGTAAAGTAAAGAGAGGTCTTGATTATAAAGTTACGGTAAAGTAAAGAGAGGTCTTGATTATAAAGGTCCGGTAAAGAAAAGAGAGGTCCGGATTATAAAGGTCCGGTGAAGTAAAGAGAGGTCTTGATTATAAAGGTCCGGTAAAGTAAAGAGAGGTCCGGGTTATAAAGGTCCGGTAAAGTAAAGACAGGTCCGGATTATAAAGGTCCGGTAAAGTAAAGAGAGGTCTTTATTATAAAGTTCCGGTAAAGTAAAGAGAGGTCCTGATCATAAAGTTCCGGAAAAGTAAAGAGAGGCCCGGATTAAACCGGATCATTCTAAGTATGATATGTATAAGTTGAACACAATATCGCAAATCCCATCAGGTACTGTAGTGTCTTTGATATATGGAAACACAAAACCCATTATTACATCATTAGGCCACACCAATTTGATAACTTGTTCATCGGATTTGCCGCTCGATTTTTATCAAAATTAGAAAAATAATATTATTTTTTGTTTTTTGCTTCCGACCGCTTGCTCGTGCCGACATCTTTAAAAAAAATCCGGAACGGTACGGTGTCCCGGATTTTATCACTACAAAATTGTATTCTGCGGTGTTGCTCCATTATATATGCGGCTCTCTTTACGATACCGAGATAGTATATCGTAGCTGATTTTTTAAATGAATTTATTCGGTAATTCCGAATGTTTAAACCTAAGAAGAATGTTAACTGCACGCGATATCATAGACAATCAGAAACACGTCGATTATCGTAGATAAGACCATAGAAAATATAAGTAGCGAGGAATAGGAATACGGGTGACGTTAGTTCCCAAGATGGTAGCGCTCGTGGTCTAGTCCAACTGTTTGTGACGGCGAGACTCTTTCGATTTTGCCCAGCCTTCAAAAACTGAATATTTAATTTGTTGTGTGTGGAAAAATCACACATTAAAACCCGTTTGGAAAACGAAACTGGTGCAATGGTGAATAACTGCCGGTGTCATGGTAAAAATCGCCTATTCTCGAAAATTCGCTTTTCAAATAATCTGAGTTTACATGACATGTCACCGAAACGTTGACAAGTTAAACTTAAACCAACTTTCGTTAGCCCATGGTACCCATTGTAAAGAACGATTTAGAATAGCACTGTTCATACGGTAGTTGTACACGGAGTGGCTAAAGTTCGTTGACATCGGTTATCAGTAGTCAAATTAACATGCAAAGTAAACTTTTAAGTTCAATATTAAAAATTTGACTTTTGACACAGAATTTTATGGCACGTTCACACAGATTATTGTTATTTCTATCGATTTAAGTATACCAGTATACTGAAGATATCTTAGAATATTTGGTGTGGGTCTATCCTTCACTCATGGTTCTAGTTTATATAGGAATTAAGGGTAAATTCTTTTAAAACATGTCTCCAAAATTAAACAGTTATATCTTGTGTCCAAGTTGTGTACAGTGTCATTTAGTCCAATCAAATTAACAGATGGGGTAGGACTAAATGGTACAGAATTTATTTTGTTATAAAACGATCATGTATATGATAACTTACATAAAAAATAAAATAGGCCAAAATCTGACCAGTTTTAACAAAATAAATAAGCTTTTCATTTTCGGATAATTTCACTATCCGAAAACTGGTACAGTTGCGTATAAAATCCGTATTGCCTCGTACTTTAGTGCGTCGTTTTCATTAATTGACGTCTAATAAGTCAGCCTACTATCGTCTTGATGTTCTTAGGAGTTGATATACTAAGAAATCGCTCTATATAGCTGAATATCTACCTAGCTATATTAAGGTATGATTTTGATAGTCGGTTATCAATAAAGAGTCCTAACCTAATGTATACTTGATCAGGCTTACGTTAATGTATTGTTGATCACGACCGAAGGCTTTTCGAGCCTGTTTTTGTACTGAACGTTTCAAAAGAGGAAGCTTTGGTTTAGTATCCCACTTTCTATCAAATGAGACCACACTTTTTGCAGCAAAACCGAACATGGGGTGAATATGTATATTATATCACGGACTCCCGACTTTTTATTTGTCTAGAAAAACAAAGAATGAACATATGTTTTCTTCCTATTTTTGTTCATGTTTATCAAATATGTGAACAATGAAGAGTGACTCCTTGCAGAAAAAATGACTTTTTATGAAAATACAAATAGAAATAAATGTAGCAAACTTCCAAAAATGTAAACCAATGAGAAAGTAATGATAATGACTGGCTTTTCGATAATCACTGAGATTGGGATCTATCAAACATATGACAGCTTAACAATCCGCATTTTGCGCAAGTGGGTAACTAATTTCAAAACTAGACATCTGATGTGAATGAATAAAGAATAAACAATCAAAATATATCAACTTACTATCAAAATAGTTTAAGTTATTACTAGTTTTCATAGCATAACCAATTGCAGCAAAGAAATGATAATTGTTCCAATACTGTTCATGGTTGTTTTGTGCATGCAGGTGACTAACATGCTGCAGATGCTTTGTAATTTTCGATTTAGGCTGAATATTTTCAACGAATATTACTCAAACTAATAACCAGGATAAAATCAGATTTCTGAGCGAATGTCTCATCTATTAAGGAAGACCAACTGAGTCCAAGTATGTATGACATTTCAATTTTTAAAATAGTTTAATATATCATGGATAGTAAAGAATATAAAATGTTATGTATTGAAGAAAAATTATGATAAACACTTCCTGAGCAGACGAATATATTCTTAATATATACTTTAAAATTTATACTTTCGTTATCTTTTTTTTAAATTGACATTGTTATCCGAAAACATTGTCTTTCTGCATCTATTAATGTCATGATATTATAGGCTGAAAGTTGACATGCAATGCTTGTATTGCAAAATTAAAGAGACCTTCTACACAAATATTTAGCTGATAAGCCAAAATAAAACCTGACATTACAAAAACAGTTGATCAACAATACCAATAATTTGTTGCGGCCGATGACAAACATACATTCAAACGCGATTATTACGCGGTCAGTGCAGTACTTTTTCACGTGAGTTGAAAAATGGTTCACTTCATACGATTGCATTATTATATATCTACAAGTATTCTCTGAGGTCAAACAAAACAAGTTGTTTCGTTAATTTTACTGACCAATCATCCAATTAAGACTCTGTTTCCATGAAATAACCCATCTCAAATTTTACATGGAGGTGTTTATAAATGAAATAAGCTGAAATTAAGATTAGAACTATTAAGACACCTATAAGTAAATAGGAATGTATTAGGATAATGATATTTTTACTGCAAGAACAAAATTAATCTTTTCACAATAGCGTACAACAAATTCAAGTACAACTGCACAGTTGACTTAATTTCTATTCAGAGTCGACCAGCAGCCCCTGGCAATCTCCATGATCTGAAGTAGGCCCTAGTGCAGGAATGGGGGAATATTCCCAAATGGGTATTCTGATCGTATGCGCTGTCGATGAGAGAGAGGAGGCCAGTTCGATCGGTCAAATGGAAGAGCTATCGGAAGAGGCAGAGCTCTTCCGAACTGTTCGATTAATCGTCTTCTAATTTTAGAAGCTCTTCTATTTATTCCGCCCGATGGGTAGAAGAGGGGGGCGAGATATTATTCACATGACCATACAGCATGACCAAACAAACAATACCGTTTGAAATTGCCTTTTCTTAAAAACCCTATTGTTTCCACTCACAATAAAAAAGAAAGTTTTAATAAATACATTGTTTACAGTGTCAGCGTGTTCAATAGTTTATCCATATGATTCAAAGATTATTGGGATGCAGACATTTCGGCCGCGATTGCGTTCGATTGGGTTTCTCTTCTAAGCTCTTTCAGCTGGCGTATTCTCTTCTTACGAGAGTCCAATTGAACCGGCCTTAGATGTTCATGTTGTGAGAGCCATTTGAGGACATACATTATGAACTAATAATTATTACTCGGACGTATAACCTGTTCCGCTAAATTAACTGACTTTACAGATTATCAGAATTTTGCGTCATAAGCCATTTTGTGAATCAGGATTTTACAATTATATTTCTGATTTGTTAAGTTTTATATCTGTATGTTTATCAAGTGAGACCAAATAATGGGGAAGTATGACTACATTGTTCAGTTATCTATATTCAAAGTTTAAACAAAACACGTTAAGGCCACACCAATTTAATTACAGTACTTGTTCATCCGATTTGTCGCTCCTATTATTATTATCAAAATTAGAAAAGTAATATTTTTATTTTTGCTTCCTATTATCGCTTGCTCATTCCCACAATGGTTTTCTCTAGATAAGTGCTGGTCTTAAGGTACCCACATTTGTCTCGGCTGATAAAAATTCTGACTCCTTTCGTTCCGGGTGATTCAACAATTTTCATCAGAAAACAATTGAATAAGGACATTAAAAGCGTTTTTACTGGTAAACGGTAACAGTTATTGAAATAAATGAACACAGACTTTTTATTCGCATTCCCACTTTCTTGTTTGAAAGAAGGAATTAAAGATGATATTTTTCAAAAATATTTCGCCCGCTCGCTAAAATCGGAAAAGTAAAAAGTATTATTAAAAAAATATTTCGCTCGCTCGCTTGCTTTCGTCAGAAAAAATCTTATGAACAAGTTATTAAATTGGTGTGGCCTAATAAATAATCATAGTAGGTGGCATTTTATTAGTGTCGGGTTAGAAATGCCTACAAGTGCATTACATTGATACATGTACGTATTTACAAAGCTTTGCCAGAATTTCATAGGAAACTCAATATAAAATAAAGAATGATCAGGGATGCAGTCAGTCTGCACTGAAGGAGTGTGAATTTTCGGACTTCATGAGGTATAGAATCAATGGGCCGCGGTCGTGATCCAGTAGTTAAGTGTGCTGTATTTGTTGATTTCCTTATGTGGAGAAGTTGTTAACTCCATGTATGATGGTAATTAAGCAAGTACTTGTTAGAATGCAGTCTGGGAAAACTGGTTTGGTGAAATGGCCGTCGTTGAATATCGTTGAAAACAGCGTTAAACGCATCGAAACAAAGACCCACCATGCATGATGGATGCAAATCAAATACCTTAGTTAGACCATATCATGATGGAGACCAGGAGCGTAGCCAATTTTGACTCTGGGGTAAAAATTGTTGGGTTTAGATTGAAGGATCATTAGACATGGCGTCAATTAAATAACAAAGCTATAGGCTTTTCGCTTTGGAGAGGAATTTAGGATTTTTGAACTATTTTTAGTTGCCATGGCAACCAGACTTCAAAATGGATAACTAATTTTTCAGGAATCTGAAAGAGATCTACTTTTTTACGGGTTATGTTGTAAAGATCAGTAAAATTTTATAAACTTTCACGAGATTAGTCTAATTTCTATGTTACCATAAGTGGGTGGGGTAATTTAACATCTAATTTTGATTTCAAACAGTACAAATGCTTAAACATCTTTTATTTTTTGTATTTTTGTATTATGCAGGGCTGATATTATTCATGTTTTGTAAAATTTAATAGATATTTATAATTTATCTGATGTATTTGTCGAAGTTATTGAATCAGTTAACATGCTATTGACGTATTATTTGATAAATGATGGCCTATACTTAAAACGAATTTCTGGAAAAACGGCCGATCCGATTTTGTCCTATTTTAATCTTGATATTGTAGAAAGTCTAAGCTTTCAAATGAGCCATATTTCATTTCTGTACCATTTTGTCCTGGGTTCGACCAAAATTTGTCATAACTTGACTAGACTAATTCCAGTGATAGATCCAGTATACAATATTATGTCGTTTCATTTTAGTAATTGTGACAAGAATATGGTATACATGGTATTGTTCTGTAAGTTTAATCTAATTTTTGTGTGTTTCTTTATGGGTGATTTATCAATTTTCATATAAAAAAAGAATAGAATAAAGACATTAAACCTAAGGGTTATTGAAACTACTAAAAATACAGATTCTTTATTTGCTTGATCACATGCTTGTTTGAAATAGAAAAGCTTTTTATTTTTTTTTCGCTTGTTTTGAAAGAAGAAAAATAAAAAAAATATTAAAATTATTTTTTCGCTCGCTCGCTCGCTCGGTCAAATTGGAAAAGTAAAAAATAACATTAATAAAAATATTTCGCTCGCTCGCTTGCTCTTTTCAGAAAAAAAATCCGATGAACAAGTTATTAAATTGGTGTGGCCTTATTTCATAATGTTGATTAACTTTACTTATATCTATGATACGCAGTGTAGAACGACGTGTTGGTGTATTTATGTCATAAGCTATTTTACCCAATCAATATAAGAAGTAAACTCTGTCTGTTGACAAAACTTTTTGCGCACTGTAACTAGTTTAAACATGAAGGACTAGATGGGAAACATATTGCCATTTACTTCCTAGTGCCGTTCAGTTGTGGTTGTGACAGTGAAGGAAGAGTCGGGGCTTGAATTAGTGATACAATACTAAGATAAACACGGGATAAGACAATGGCAGAAGGCAGCGTGTCTGAAGTAATTAAAGATTATGAAAAAGAAATTGAAGAGGAGGATGTACATACGGGAAAGGACTACGCAAGCAACGTTCAGCCTGCTATTAAAAGATACATTAGCAAGGAACATACGAAAATAGAAGATAAACTAACATGTGAAGAACTTGAAACTCTAATTACAATGTTAGAGAAAAAGGTGGCTGTTGAAAAGGACAGAATATCTGAATTAAGAGCTGCCGAGATTTCAATACTTAAAGTACATGTGGACTTTAATTCTGAATGCGAACTACGACCAGAGCACAAAAGGGCGAACATTAGTAAGTTGATTTTGTAATTCGTCTGTCGTGTATTTTGACACCTTTCTTAAGAATAATAAATCTGAAATTTGTACAAATGAGTTACCATTGTTTGTAATATTTTTTGTATACATGTATAAATATTGTAAGTTTAATGCCAAAGATCTAATTTTATTTCTGCTTCAAGCCCCTTTTCCTACTTGGGCTAATATACCAGTTTCTTATAAAAAAAAACTCACTTATTTCCGGCACCTTTTGAATATAGATCTACTAATTAATCAAATTTTGATTACTGATCAAACGTTCAAGATTTTAAGATCCACCAATTTCTTAAAATCATTGAAAAACATTTGACTGCAAATCAAATTGCCTTCAAATAAGTAGAAAACTGATAAAACGTTTAGAGGAGGGGGGGGGGGGAGATAAACAATCTATAGTATACAGAAATATAATTTTATCAAAAACAAGTTCATGTTAACCATGTTTATAAGTGTACAATAAAGACCTATTCTAAATACAGGTAAACCTGTGAATAAAGGCCATCTTTGACAGAAAAACAAAACGGGGCCTTTTTCGACAGGTGACCTTTATTCAGAGGTCATTTTGTTCTAAATAAGCAGTGTCATTTTCTAAAAGAATGGCTTATATTCACAAAGTGGCCTTTACTCGGAGGTGGCCGCTAACACAGGTTTGATTGAACACGGATATATATAAGACAATCTAAATATCATTTGGTCACAAAAAATGGCCTAAATACCTAAGTCTAACTGTATGTGTCTAAAGTTTGTACGTTTTGTAGTTTAAATTTATTCAGTTACTTCATCATTAAAATATGCTTACCGATAAATCGTCTTACAATACAACAAATAAAACTATTATTGTAAGCAAGAAATATATTCTTGACAGTTTTAATATCAAAATAGTACAACCGAAATATACCGACCGTATTACAATACAAACGAATAAAACTATTCTATGGTATGTATTCACTACGAATGCTTGACATGGCTTACACCAAAATACTTTGTAATAAAAACACACACAAGAATTGTTCTGCTATGTACAAGCATTAACATTACTCATAATACCAATATATGAACAATAGCAGATTCAACGAACGAACGAACGACGGAACGAAGGAACAAACAAACAAAACAAAACAAAACAAAACAAAACAAAACAAAACAAAACAAAACAAAACAAACAAACAAACAAACAAACAAACAAACAAACAAACCAAAACAAACAAACCAAACCAAAACAAAACAAAACAAAACAAACCAAACCAATCCCCCCCAAACCCCCCCCCAAAAAAAAAACAAAACAAAACAAACACGTCACTAGTACAGGGATGATAAGACCTAAAATGAATGTTATATCAATTAAAACTATATTGCTTTGTAATACTATTTATAAGTGAAGAGTTTAGATCTTGTTCGATTTTTAGTTCATATGATGACATAAAATACACTTTTATCGATGCACGGTAGTGGAATGATTTAAAACAGATTGTGATGTCACTCATAAGGAAGTTTTAAAACTGGACCTGTATTACTTTTTTGTCAGTTATAAACAAATTTCTTTTCATCGACAAAGAAAGAATTCTATGAACGTTTTGGTGCATTCTTCATGTACACTTTTTGTTGTAATTTCGGATCAAAAGATCATGAAACAAAAAGGGAAAGAGCAGTTCTTTTAAAAAGTGTCCGTACTAGCGAGGTGGTCGTAATTTATGGGAGGTCGTAAGGCGGTGTTTATGCGTACTTATTTTAGAGCAAAACAAATTTCGAAGAATTTCTAAGTTCACGTCTAAACTTAGGCATTTTGGATTGCCGACACATATAAATAAAATATTCTTGATGACAGTTTGAGACATTTTTTGGTCGTTTTACTGTCATTTAGCGTGAATTTTAGCCATTCTGAGAGGCCTTGGTTGACTGTGGTCATTTTGTGTGGCTTTAGATCATTCTGTGTAGTTATGGGTCAGTTTGGGTGACTTTCGTTAGTAAAATTTGGGTGTCTTAAATGGAAATTATTACAATTTTACCATCGCATGTCCTCGGTCTGGTTCCTAGTTTCAATTGCAAACATCTTTGTGTTCGAAGGGGCAGGTAATTCAGACATAGCTTTTGGTCATTTTGTGTGGTTGTGGGTCATCAAAGAGACACCGTTTATTAATGAAATAAATACAGTAAACATAACACAGATACCCATTCAAATAGATGACTACTTGTTTTAGGTCTGGTTATCAATATTTATCTATTTTACAACTTGATAATGAAACAACTTCTATGATAAACCCGTTTTTTTTTCAGGATCAAACGTGATGCTTTTATCAAGCCGATTTCCTGTATAGTTCTATCAGTACAAAACATGTTTATTAAATAACTATTTATTATTTTAGCCTTGTAACTTGTTTACTGCCTGGCATAATAATGCAGTGACGAATATCTATATCACTTCCCTGCACGGGGCCAAAACGTAAACTAGATTTAAGCCCGCAGTTTAAACGATGTGGTTGGCTGCTAGAGCAGGGCCAAAGAGTGATATAAATTTTAGCTGAAATGGCGTCCAAATTTAAAATGAAACTGATTCATATAATAAACAGTTATTTGATAAAATTGTCAATAAATAAATAGTTTGAAATAGGATCTGTTATTTGTCCGAGGGCAGTCGTATTGGCCCAAGGCCGAAGGCTTATTTATTTACACATATCATAACAATTCTATAATGTTATTAATCTGTTGGTTTCTTATTGGCTTTGTTATTGGACAAAGGACTGTCGTATTGACCAAGGGCCGAAGAGAACATTGTAAAAAGCATTATGAGGATATTTCTCTCACATTTTGCCGTTTATAATCCTCTGCTAACACCGGATGTGCATCAGTAAATTTACCAATAAATTCTACAGGCCAGAGGAACAAACTGCTTTCAGACATGAAACTAGTTTCTGAGGGTCTGTTGAGGTATTGGCCATCCTTCTTAACTAATCAAAAAGTTTGTATCGTGTATTGGCCATCCTTCTTAACCAATCAAAATGCTTGTATCTCGTATTGGCCATCCTTCTTAACTAATCAAAATGCTTGTATCTCGTATTGACCATCCTTCTTAACCAATCAAAATGCTTGTATCTCGCATTGACCATCCTTCTTAACCAATCAAAATGCTTGTATCTCGTATTGACCATCCTTCTTAACCAATCAAAATGCTTGTTTCTCGTATTGACCATCCTTCTTAACCAATCAAAATGCTTGTTTCTCGTATTGACCATCCTTCTTTAACCAATCAAAATGCTTGTTTCTCGTATTGGCTCAGTTTTCTGATATTGGCCCTGTTAACGTCTATATTGACCTAGTCTCTCTTACTACCAATATTGTATAGTTGGTTAATAAAGTACAGTAAAACACAGTTATAATGAACTCGGATATACAGTCTAACCTGTGTTAGTGGCCACCTCCGACTAAAAGCCAACCTGTGAATAAAGGCCATTTTTTTTAAAAACCGTGAATGATTATTTAGAGCAAAATGACCTCCGAATAAAAGCCACCTGTAAATAAAGTCCATTCAATATTTAGAACGAAATGCCCTCTGAATATGGGGCCACCTGTTAATAAATGCCACATTGTGTCCTTCCTAAGGACGGCCTTTGTTCACGCGTTTGCTTGTAGTGAGGAATTGATTTTTCCACCCGAACACGACCTTATTTACATCATTGTCATGGATTCATGTACATTTGCTGTATGCAGTTAATTCTGGACGTAATAGATGTATTATTCCTAGAATTGCACTATAACCGTGTTGTACTGTAATACAGTAATTCGCCGGGTCCCAAAAAACTCAGTATATCAAAATCCTACTCTACAGTGCAACCTCTCCATAGCGGCCCTCTCTAGAGCAACAACCTCCCTTCCAAAACAGCATGATTTTTCCCAACTGTACTATTAAACTTTCATTTTAACCTCCATAGAGCGACAACCTCTCAAGAACAACATGATTTTGCTACTCCCAAAGGATGTTGCTTTGGAGAGGTTGCACTATACTGTGGAATCATTAATTTTCGTTGGGGATTTAATTTCGTGAATTTCGTGGGTCGGCTCATCCACGAAATCAAATCCCCACGAATTTAGATGCAGAGATAAGGCATTTCTTTTCAAAAATCAAAATCCACGAATTCATGTCCCCACGAAATAGCCATTTTAGTAAAAAACACGAAAATTGAACCCAACGAAAATTAATGATTCCACAGTATTTAGAAAATTCTTAAAGTAAGTAATCATGTGAGTTAAAAATATTCTATTTTAAGATATAAACAATCATTGATAGCCGAAGATCATATCAGATACACACCTAATCGATATAATTTGAACGATTTTAAATCATGGTTTTCTCACTAGGAAGTCTAAATTAATAGCACACCATGACAGATAAAATCTAATTTCTTTTTTATATCTATCATTTTTTGCGATAATACGATTTTAATGTACAAATTAACCTATTTTAGGGAAATGTGATATTCAACTCAGGCGATACGACTTCGGGGAATTTCGAGTCTGAAACAGGGATGCTATATGTAATATAGCATCCCTGTCTGAAATAAATAACTTAAGTTTGGTGGTTTAAGATAATTTTGGCTGGTTTTTGGTCATTATGGTGGTTTTGGGGTCATTTTGGGTAGTTTGGAGTTTGGTCGGTTTTGTGCCATTCCGGGTGGGTTAAGGTCATTTTGGTGGTTTTGTGTCATTTTGGGATGGTTTTTGGGTCATTTTGGTAGTTTTGTCATTTTTAGGTCATTTTGGTGGTTTTGTGTCCTTTTTGGGTGGTATAGGGTCATTGTGGTAGTTTAGTGTCATTTCGGGTGGGTTTAGGTCTTCTTGGGTAGTTTTATGTCATTCAGGGTCATTTGAGTCTTTTTATGTAGTTTTGTGTCATTCGCGGTGGCTTTGTTGCCGTTTGGGTCGGTAGATTTCACTTACCTCAATAGGTAGAACGTCAGGTCTATGGACATTGGGTGCGTGTGATCGAACCCTTGAATCTTGTTCTCTCTGACAATTTGGTAGAAGATATTACATCTAAAGCTATTCGTCCTCCATACAGGTTATTCATTTGGAGAGTTTGACAGTGACTCGCGGAGAACAAGGGTAGAAATGGTAGAAATTGTACAATTGGTAGAAATTGTACAATTTGTAGAAATAGTAGAAATGGTAGAAATGGTAGAAATTGTAGAAATGGTAGAAATTGTACAATTTGTAGAAATAGTAGAAATGGTAGAAATTGTACAATTGGTAGAAATGGTAGAAATGGTAGAAATTGTACAATTGGTAGTACAAATTGTAGAAATGGTAGAAATTGTACAATTGGTAGTACAAATGGTAGAAATGGTACAAAATCGAGAAAAACTGGTCAGGTTTATAACACGCAGAAATATGATTGAAATATCGCTGGAAACAGGTGCAAAAATGAAATAGATAAACCATGTTTTAAATCATTACAGTATTTCAGTATTTCAAATAACTATATGTGAATGGTAACTCGAACGGCCATATATTTTTTGCACCGACCCTAATTTCTTTAATGGCAAAGTCCCTTTTACGAAACGATTTTAGGACGAATCATATCTAGCATTAAGATCAGAAAAGAAAAAAATTCAAGAAACCATAAACATTCCTAACGTTATTGTTCATGTAAATTTGAATATAATATTTTACGGTGAAGGTTAGAAATGACATATCACACTTAAACCAGGCATCTTTTTTCTATTTAAGTCAAAAACAAGTGTAAGACCAAAAATAACCTGAAACTCATACATTTTTTAAATAGAGATACATGTACAATGTTAAATATCTCATCGCTTTGTCATTTTTACTTTCCTGATGCATTCCAATAATTTATTTGTGTATTGGTTCGACCGATATTTTATCGTGAAGGTTAACCATTACATAAGACATTTTTTTTATCATTCGGGAAGTAAATGATCAAATTTAGATAACACATTCTTTTAGTGTTTGAATCAATGTCGAATCTCATCATTTTCCCCTATCCAGTTTACTTTAAGGGCGATAAGCAGGGTCCGACGTTATAAAACTTGAAATCTGTCCCCGAGTCAAAATTAGTATTTTGTCTTTTTTTTGTTAACAAAACAGCTAAAACAAAATATTTGTACAGGTATTAATCAAACATTTATCTGTAAGTTTCATTGATCTAAATACGTATTTGAATTTTTTTAACAGTACTATTTTTTCATCTAGAATTTGTTGAGAATATGTGCTGGGGGACAGTTCTCAAAATTTATAACCTCGGGTCCAAGGACCGGTTTAAAAGACTTATCTTTGCTTATTAATTTCTTTTTAAACTTAAAACTTATAACACATGTGATTAAATTATTTTGTGTTTATATCATCAACTGCTTGAGATAAGTTTTTGAAATGTATACACACGGCAATATTCTAAAGTTGTAAAAACAATTTTCTAAGCCGAGATAAGCCCGTGTTTGATCGGAACCAATTGACATAAACCGTTCCATGTTGCAGTGCACCAAAAAATCTACGGGAACCAGTTTAGTAAACTGGTTCCCGTTCCATGATGCAGTACACACAAGTCAACGGGAACCAGTTTACCAGTTGGGAAGTCTACCCAGGGGAGATAACCTCTCTGTTTATCGAGAGGTCGCGGTTTCAATGTATATTGATTTATCTAGCATGTTGTTTAAAGGCCCATTAGCTTTTTGGATGTTACAATTAAAGGTCTTATTTTACCTAGAAGGATGTCTTGTCAGTGAAACTGACTTTTATTTGCAATAAAAACATTCCGAAATTTTATGTTTAATCACAAAGTACATATAGAAATATAGCGCACTATTATTTTCAATGATATTGCAAAAAATAACAAAAAGCATTTGACAACATTTTAAAGAGATGTGGCCGCGTAAAGACAACTATTATGTAAATATTGTTTTAGAGCAAATAACATACATTTTGTATATTAATTTTTACGACCGTTTTATCAATTGTTCAGTATTACTATATTCAAAAAGCTAATGGGCCTTTAACGGTCCGTTACGACAGCTATGGTCATTTCAGTGTCGTCCCAGAGATAGCTCAAGAGGGGAGATAAGATACAGTACAGGAGAACCGGGTGTTTATATCCCTACTCTTTCAAATAGTTCTTCCTGGTTCTTCATCGTAAACACCAATACACAATACAGATACCTCGTATGGAAATTAATTGTTCTTTGTTAAGGTGTGAAGCCAATACATGTAAATGAAGTATTCGTGAAACACAGGGAAATTAAGTGTTTTTTATGGGAAATGATTAAGCGACGAAATATGTTAAATATTAGTAATAAACCTACAGGTAAGACAGGTTTGGATTTTTCCTTTTAAATTTTTATTATTTATGAACGCAAGCGGACAGATGAAAAAGTCGAGACAGTTGTTGTACTATTCCCCAGGCCTAGGTAAAAGTCTGGGGTCACGTGACAGGTCAGGTGATCAGAAACAATCATTTATTTAATATAAGCTCGCTGTAGCTTTATCCCCCAAAAAACGAGAGTAATAAGTTAATCTTGTTACCAACGTCAATGACTTATACATACAAACACACACACATACACGACACGTATAATAATGTCCTTGACATTGTACAACCTCTGTATGAAGACCATTTTTTAATGTAAAAGTAGGTCTTAGCATTGAGATGGTATGATTGTTAAGTTATAAAACAAAAACAAAAAATAATATTGAAATGCGGTCCGAAAAATTAGAGGTCGTTGAAATGAAGTGATCGAAAGTTTTAACCACACTTAAGGAAAACTCACAGCATAAGGGGCCAATTATGTTTAAAGAATATTTTCAGCTGTGCCATTTTTTTCTATAATTAAGTTTGTTAAATCTAAGGCATCACTTTCGTATCAAGATCATTTAGGGGTCATTTAGGGGTCAAACAGATGATCTTGAATTCGATTTTATTGTGTTTTTTATTATTATTATTGGTTTACAGTCAGATAGCAATAATAAAAAAATGAAATAAAAGTTGCTTTAAGGAGTTTATACTTTAAAAATGCAGTATGAATACACAATACAACACGGCTATGAAGTACAGTGCTACCTCTTCAAAGCACACTTATGTTGTTAAAGGGAGGTTGCTGCTCAAGAGAGGGTAGTTCTGGAAAGGTAGTACTGTACTAAGTCTATCAAATAAATCAAATATGTTGATAAGGCCCCTTTAGTTGGCCCCATTTCAGTTTTAACATTTATTCGTTTAGGACTTAAACATTCCCTTATATCTTTGTAGATGGTGCCGACAGTGGTATTTATTCCAGTGGTAAGTTTTAATATTTTATTTATTTCTTCGAATTTAACGCCATTTTCAACATTATTTCAGTCATATCGTGGCGGGCAGTTATACTAACCAGCTGCCATGGTTTTCATTAAGGCCTTGACCAGCACTAACCACATTCTATCCGCAAGCTACTACCAAGCTACTCCACATAATTCAGTGGTGGAGTACAATTTATCATAGGATGTAATATCTTCAGTCAAATATGTCGTGGACAGTGTGAGCCTCGTCCGGGATTCGAATTCAAAACCTCTTGATCAGTAGACCTACGCTCAAACCACTGAGCTAACAAGGCGGGCCTTGCTATTGTAACCGACCGAGTTACTTGAAACATTCTAACACGATATGCATCACCGCCAGTAATTGTAGAAATCGTCAAATAACCGTTGGCTGTTCCATTTGACATCCCTCGATAGTAAACAATCATTATTGTGGCCAATGACGTCACAGGCTACTTGGTTTTAAAAAGTATAAATATCTTCTACTAAAGATGGCCGCCAAGTGAGGTAGATATTTTGGATTTGTATCCATAACGATGGCATTTACACATAGCTACCTAAGGCTTGTTTTATTTTTTTGCTTCGAACAGACTCAAGAGTCTTCAGTAATACAGATTCAAGACTACTTGCCGATACAAGAGTATTTACGGACGTGAGTATAAAGTTGTAGATTTTTCATTATGTAGATTTATTTGTGCCAAACATCAGTTGAGTAAATAAACTCCGCAGACTCTGTATCATAAAACCCGCATGATAAAAATATTTACTCCGCATAAAACACATATACTCCGCATGTTAAACATATACACTCCACATATCAACACATATACTCCGCATGTTGAACATATATAATCCTCATGTTAAACATATATTTTCCGCATGTTGATTATATATATTCCGCCTATTGAACATATACACTCTACATATTAACACATATACAACGCATGTTAAGCATATATATTCCGCATGTTAAACATATATACTCCGCATGTTGAACATAAAAGGCACCGGTGACGTCACGCTTTGCTACACTGTCATGGGGAAGTAACCGCTGCAGGGATATAAACTTAGTCTGGATTACCTGCCCCTTCGTACAATTGAAGCTATGACCCAAACTACGGTTATGCGATCATACAATTCTAAAGCACTAAATCTAACTTGTAAATACCTGAAATGAAAAATAATGTCACAGAATATGACCCCGTCAAAATGATATAAAAGGCGTAAGACTCTTCTTTCAGTCAGGTACGCATATCTTATTAACGTACCTGGTTCTGTTGATGCCGCTGAGAGCTAAGTCAGAAGGGGACCATAACTCCTGTGGAAATGTCTAGATTTAAAAGGAAATCGAACTTGACCTGTGTTTTATTATTATAAACCTTCATGTAAAATATGACAACCGATCAATGGAGTATTTCTTGAATCATCGCTCGAAAACCAAAGTTTGAACGGACGAACTGGGGTAACATTGTATGCCCTTCCGCCATTTTGAATGGCAGGGGCTTAAACATATAGTAATCTGATGATTGATTTGTTTTCTGTGGAACCCCTCATCTCCATGGTAGGGTTTACCACATGTATCTATTCAGTGATGGAGGACAATTTAACATAGTATGTAATATCTTCAGTCAAATCTGTCAAGGACAGTGTGAGCCTCGTCCATGATTCGAATTCACAACCTCTTGGTCAGTAGACCAACGCTCAAACCACTGAGCTAACAAGGCGGGCCTTGCTATTGTAACCGACCGAGTTACTTGAACCAATTTGGCAGGGGCTTAAAAATATAGTAATCTGGTTGTTGCTTTGTTTTCTGTGGAATCCCTCATCTCCATGGTAGGGTTTACCACATGTATCTATTCAGTGATGGAGGACAATTTAACATAGTATGTAATATCTTCAGTTGACATATTTCAATTTAACATAATAACCTTCATGTAAAATATGAAACCAATCCATGGAGTATTTCTTGAGTCAGGGTTTACCATTTTTATCTATTCTATTCTTTATTACAGAACAAACAACCTGTCACTATTCCAGTAAAAGATGCCGAGCCAGCGTAAGTATAAATGCTAGATGTATTTCTTCAAGTCGTGCTTTCTATGGGACTATAAAGACCAGCTTCTATCCACAAGCTACGAAAGACCGGTGGTGACATTTCAACTTCAAGATTTCACATTTTCAAAACAAGACCTGTCTAGAGTATTTAGAACAAAATGACCTCTGAATTAAGCCCACTTATCAATATAGGCCTCATTATGTCTTTCCCAAGGTTGGCTTCAAGTTTGACATCAAAATATGGCTGTTATTAGGTCGACGGACAGTTGTTCCCAGACGATGACATAGGAAATTTGATTCTTGGAATCAATATCTAAATATCAAACAGATTTTTAATGATTTAACATAATTTAATAGGTGCTGGTGAGACACAGAAAGTATATTGTTTAAAACGTAGATACTGAAAACAAACAACCGCATCGAAAATAACTATTTTCGTTCTTCGTACTGAAATAAAAAATTCTACGTTAGGCCGTAATTAATTTGCCGGGTCTGTCGTGTAAGGGCAAACACTCATAGTTTTATTCTTGGCCTGACTACACTAAATGTTGTGTTCAACCCACTTATTGACAATAATTTATAATGTCAGACAAAATCGCTTCCTGTTCCAAATCGCTTAATCATGAATTAAAGGTTATGTGTTTATGTGTCTCAAAATAGAATTTTGGGGTTTTCCAAAGGCCGATTCCCGGGCGCGGCAGGTCATACCCTTACATGGAAATTTGACAACAATGTCGATTTTCCTCCACACGTTTCCGGGTAAGTTAGTAGAGTACAGTCCAGGACTGAAAACTTGTTAGGTGAATCGGCCTACATATATAACTGAATAATTATGAAAAACGGCTTTAAACCCAAATATATAAATAAATAAATTTGGTTTACCAATACAATATTACTGTATTTTATTTTTGTAATAGGTGAATAAGCGTGTTCAATTTCTTCCTGTTTAGAATAATACGATCCTGTACTTCGTGACCAAATGTGACGCCATTAAATATTTATACATGTTTAAATGTACTTGTTTTTTATACAGGTTTAAATGTACTTATATTTCTTATACAGGTTTAAATGTACTTATATTTCTTATACAGGTTTAAATGTACTATACAGGTTTAAGTGTACTTATATTTTATACTGGTTTAAATGTACTTATATTTTATACTGGTTTAAATGTACTTATATTTTATACTGGTTTAAGTGTACTTATATTTTATACTGGTTTGAATGTACTTATATTTTATACTGGTTTAAATGTACTTATATTTTATACAGGTTTAAATGTACTTATATTTTATACTGGTTTAAATGTACTTATATTTTATACAGGTTTAAATGTACTTATATTTTATACAGGTTTAAATGTACTTATATTTTATACTGGTTTAAATGTACTTATATTTTATACAGGTTTAAATGTACTTATATTTTATACAGGTTTAAATGTACTTATATTTTATACAGGTTTAAATGTACTTATATTTTATACAGGTTTAAATGTACTTATATTTTATACAGGTTTAAGTGTACTTATATTTTATACAGGTTTAAGTGTACTTATATTTTATACAGGTTTAAATGTACTTATATTTTATACTGGTTTAAATGTACTTATATTTTATACTGGTTTAAATGTATTATACAGGTTTAAGTGTACTTATATTTTATACTGGTTTAAATGTACTTATATTTTATACTGGTTTAAATGTACTTATATTTCTTATACAGGTTTAAATGTACTATACAGGTTTAAGTGTACTTATATTTTATACTGGTTTAAATGTACTTATATTTTATACTGGTTTAAATGTACTTGTATTTCGTTTCAGAGAACACGATGATTTTGACACAAAAATCTGAAGGTGCTGAAAGCCTCTGACGTTATTCTATTGACGACTTAGAATAAAATCCTGTTCACTCTACCTTCACCGTGGGCCCTTAAATAGTCTTAAAATGAAATGGTATCAATATCAAGTTAAAATAATTTGTGTTGTTCAACTTTGTTTAAGTATTTATCCACACACACTCAACCATATATATCTGTTTCCTCCAGTTGCTAACGATTTAGATAGAGAAATTTAAATGTTTGTACCCCCTGGGGTAAATGTGAGGTTTGGCCCCTAAAACTACTATACAACTTCTCCAGAGCGACCCTCTCTTAAGCAACAAATTTCCTTTAACAACAACATGATTATATCCCACTGCACGATTTAACTATTAATTTAACCTCTCTAGAGCAAAATCCTCTCAATAACAAACAAAATAATTTTGTTTCTCCCGAAGGGTGTGCTTTTGAGAGGTTGCACTGTAGTTTAAACCTTTTGTAGTTTTACTACACACCGTTCCAATGCGGTACCATCCTGAAGACTGTGTTCTGCCTCCATTTTGTTTGTATGGCCCTTTGGGCTGAGGCAGTATTTTAGGAAAGGTTGGATATTTTGTGATTGTTTCATCTAGGAATCATTTTTATCTATTTTTATCTACAGTGAAAGGCCATCCCAGGGAAAGACAAAATGTGGCCTTTATTGACAGATGGCCTTTACTCGGAGGTCAATTTCTTCTTAATAATCAATAAAAGTTTTATTTTTAAAGAATGGCCTTTATTGACAGGTGGCCTTTACTCGGAGGTCAATTTGTTTTTAATAAACAATAACAGTTTTTTTTTAAAGAATGGCCTTTATTCACAGAGCGGACTTTATTCTGAGCAATACATCACTCACCGACCACTTTAATACTAAGATATTAAGACCAATTCATTACAACGACCACATATTTTCGGACCGGTCTTCCATACTTCTTCCATATTTCAAGACAATTTCAGTATTAAGACTGTTTAAAAATAAAGCCGTTATTCCTTATTGGAACAGTCCATAATTTATGTCACAGCTTATCACTATAATACGTTTGTCAAATCAAATGATATCGTCGTTAAAACATGTTTTTTTTATTTCTTTTATTTTTCAAGAACATATCCAATGAAGCAATATTTTATTTCTATGTACAATTTTAGATATTTTTTGTCGTAAATATATTCATGCATTTTTAATTTCTTTCAATATCATCCAATTGTGTAAAAACATGATCCCCCTGAAACCAGTGCATAAAAGCAAGATACAATGAGCTAATCGACATATCGATTACATGCGTACACTGTATCATGTTTTTTTTTCATTTTTTGAATAGGCTTCAAATTTTACAACTGATCTCAATTCACAAACTCAAATCATTTCTAGATCTCAGATCCTGTTTCATAAATAACCACAGCCTAACCGTTTTTAATCTTTTATGTCCTCCCAGATACACGAAGAGCAAGAAAAACACGTTTACGGAACACAACTTGTAACCTCCCATTATATAAAATGCAATTTATCGGCACTTGTTCAAAAGACTATTTATTAATTTAACCGCAAATGTTTATAAGATACAGATTTCGAAATTTATAAACTGGTATTTAAATATTGTTTGTCCCGGTGTGTACCAAAGCAGAACGCGTGGTGCACTCTATGAAAACTTGCTCGAAAATCACGTGTATATCAAATATGCGGCGGGAGTTCATACGTTTTTTTTCATTACGTAGATCTATAAAACATAACATGCTATATTCGCCTGTTATACTGCTAAAATAATGCTCTCCGAGTTTGGTGGAATGAAATATCTATCCATGAAAACTGAGCCAAACATTAACGGCTTGGATTGCTTTGAATCATTTCAAAAATAAACTTACTTACAATATACATGTACGTTTAGCATAACAGTATTATAATTATACATACAATTTTTGTCAAAATTTGAAAAAAAATAGATTTTGTTATTTACTCTGAAGAAGGTTGTACGAAGGTTGAAAGACTTTGAGAAAAATTCTTTTGTTTACATTTCTGGAGGACAGAAGTGATGACAACATACATTATTTACGTCTATTTTTATGCCCCTATATCGATAGATCGGGGGCATATAGTGTTTGGGCTGTCTGTTGTCTGTTTATCTGTCTGTCAGTACCAAAATTTAACCTTGCCTATAAAATCAAAACACTTCCACCTGCAATCATTAAACTTCATGTTTGCTCCTCATGACAACCTCTACATGACCTATGCATTTTCAGGTCAGCCGATCAAAGGTACCAACATATGAATTTTGAATTTTGTCGAACGAATTCGCAAAATGTTATATATTTTTTGCTCACTATTGTATATAAACTTTGCTCATTTTCACTGTACATAACTACTTAGTACGTGTTCATTTTCGTTGTACACAACAGCACTTGTATAGTCTTTCATTGTGAACCATTGCATATGTTTTTCTAATTCATTGTACACAATTGCACACATTTTTGTACTTGTTATGTTTCATTGTACACAATTACATATTTGTTCTTTGTCAGTGTACACACTTACATATTTGTTTTTGTTGGTGTACACAATTATATATTTATTCTTTGTCAGTGTACACAATTATATATTTGTTCTTTGTCATTGTACATAACTGTATAAATTTGATCATTTTCGTTGCACGCAGCTAGATATTCATTACATTCCATTGTACACAACTAAAGTTTGTCATATTTGATTATACATTACGGCATATTTGTTCATTTTCTTTGTTCTGAACTGTTGATATTTCCAAAGTATTAAATATAAATTATGAATGTTTTAACAAAAATAAAATGCAATTTCTTAAAGTCTCCTTTATTTCATTGAATATTGTAATTCCTTTCCGTCAGCTGATGAAAAATCTGAATTTTTTAGTTATATGAGGCGAACAGTTCACCTAACTATCGTTCCTGGGAAGAACCAGTGCTAGACTCACATCCTCCGTAAGCAACTGCCTACTTTCTCACATAAAAAGACATGGTCGGTAGCAGGGCTCGAACCCACGACCCTCTATCGTTGAGAGATTACAGTGATTTGAAGTCAATAACCTTAACCACTCGACTACGGAGGCGGATCCATAAAATCATTCATGCATAAAGGATAATGTTAGCAATAAGGGCATAAACATAACCCAACACATGACTTATATAAGGTTTATCATTTAGCAGTTCCTTAATAAAGAATATAATAATATTAATAAAAAGTTATTTGGTCACCAGATGTGATATAAGCAGATAAAAGTTTATTTTGAATGGAAATAAAATTAAATTTAAAACGTACAGTATAACCTCTCCAGAGTAGCCCTCTCTTGAGCAACAACCTCCCTTTAGCAACAGCATGATTTATGCCCACTGTACAATGTAACTTTTATCTTAACCTCTCTAGAACAACAACCTCTCAACAACAACATGATTTGGCTACACCAAAAGGGTGTTGCTTTGGAGAGGTTACGCTGTATCATCATAACTAATGCAATCGACGTGAACATTTCTAACATTACAATATTACATATTGCGATATTGTGTATACTGAATATTCTGCAAGTCTCATGAAAATACATGTAACAAGTGCAAGCAGACATTTATTGCAAGGCTATAATTTATGAAGCAATAAAAATCCAGATTTCACTTGGTCAGACAAATATGGTGTTATACTATGCACATGTACTTAACACTCATTCAAGTTTGCCAACCATTTAAACAACTGACTGAAAAATAAGTGTAGAACATGTACATGAAACATCCCTTTACTTCACTCAACTGAATGTTTTAAAAAAGGGTAAAGGATAGGTTTTTTGTCTGAAGGTCCGGGCGAGATTTGAACCAAGGACCCCACTATACCAAAACAAGCGTACTACCACCGGACCACCGCTCACACATAAGTTCTGAAATCAGATTTTACACTCTTTTGATTTGATGTTAAATACTGACACATTCTCCCTTATGCAAATAAAACAATAGTATTACAGTTATCGTCGATCAACATTATGCTACATTTTCACCAATAAGCAGTTTTTGAATTTCATCAGAGAGTCTGTGAAATCCAGGATCTGTCTGCATTAATAACTGGTCCAAGATTGATAGCAACTCGATATTCCATCCATACAACTTGTGGTTCCTGACTCTCACTTGGCAAGGCAGCGGCTGTGTTCATATAATAATGTTTCAACCTGTAAAAGGTAACATAAAATTATCAGTGTATTGTTTTATGCCATTTATAAACAGTACTTTAAAACTAAAAACCAAAAACACATTTTAAATGAAAAAGAAACTGCGTTATAAGAACCAACATAAGTCCCTGTTGAGATCTTGATTGAACGGATGGACGTGACGACCGTTATGTATGTAACCCGCATCTTTAAAATAATAACAGTGCCACCTCTCCAGAGCGGTCCTCTCTTGAGCAACAAACTCGCTACGACCACTTGAAGATTTAGCTTTTAATTTAACCTTTCTAGAGAAAATTCCTCTGATCAACAATATAATTGTGCTGCTCACCAAGAGTGTTGCTTTGGAGAGGTTGTACTGTAGTACTAAACTAATTAATGTAGTCACTAACTACTGTTTTTTCATTTATTTCATAGGGACATAAATGTGTGGATTTTGAATTTTGAAAAGAAATGCTTGATTTCTGCATTTAAAATTCGTGGGGTTTTGATTTCGTGGATGAGCCGACCAACGAAATCTACGAAATTAAATTGCAAACGAAAATTAATGATTCCACAGTAATTTGCTGATTTATATCAAATTGCCAAATATAATACATCTAAGTCACTCCTTTTCAATATTATAATTCTATGAGGTTTATGTATCTCCCAATGTTTGTCAAGTCCCATACTCTTGTTTGTATTATATGATAATATATGCTTAAATTGTCATGATACGTGCTGATATTACACTAATAAATAGTAGAGCATAATTAATCCTTAAATTACATATTTTTGCAGTAGATTTCTTTGGTATACTGTTAAATTAATAATAAGAAGAATACTAATTGCATAGATAAATAATATTTACATGTACATACTTTCGGCTTTGTCACTCTTTGAGAAGCAAACTGGCATTCTAGATCAGTGGTAAGGATGATGAACGACTTGCCGTCAAACACCATGCTCACCGACCCTCTTCCTTGGTCTTCGAAAAGTACTCGGTGTTCTAATAATGATTCGACACCTAAACAAAAGATCTACTCAATGTATTGTACTGGTATTCATTTTTTTGAGCCCATGTGGGTATATATGATAAAAGGCAAAGTTTATTTGCCAGTTTCAGCACGTTTAAATCATGATAATCGATGCCATGGCCCTAGGGTTTTATTTTTATTTCCGTAACAATTTTTAAAAATCATATTTCAATATAATCTTTAAAGCTCTCAGCCTTCAGAAACTGACACATTGTACGAATGTTTCTATCCGAAATTCACCTTTACTGGTGATAAAAACTTCTACTAGTTATAAATGTACTTTCAGTAATGCTTTGGTTATTGAACAATGTCTTTTTAAAAATGCACAAAAGAAGTAATAGGTGGCCATTTTGTGCTTTGATGATTCACCTTAATTTAATATACTATTAGAAGTATTATACTATGGACAGGTATTTGATGACCGACTTTTCCTTACAGAATAACGGTATCCGTATTTAGAATTATCTCTTGCACCTTGTCGTCGCTTGTGCATATCTCAATTGACGAAGACATTATAAATATCCACTTTTAATGGTGAAGATCTGTATCATCTTGTATAGAGGTTGCCTCACTGACTACGCTGCTTATTACATTGATGCCTCTTTTATTTACACAAATATATACATAAATCGAACTCTATTCAACGTTGCATTCGCTAGTCGATGACGTTTGCATTAGACGGGATATCAGTGTTCAGGTCATTAGTGTTAGAAACTTCAAGCACTGTGAATCTATGTCCGAAACCGTCCCACTTTTGTGGTGGTTTATTGCCTCGTATAATAAGACGTTCAGTTGAGCGTTAACAGTTTTAAGTTCTTCAATATCACTTCTCAGTTCAGCGTTTCCATTTCTAGATGACTGTTTCTTAGCCACTGAGTCATATTGTTCACTAACAAAATCAATACATTTTTATATATCATTAATTTTGAGTTCATTATCTGATAATCTGTTTTCAAAAAATATGCTTTTACTTGTAATAGTTGACAAAGCGGCTTCGAAATTATATACTGTGGAATAATTAATTTTCGTTGGGATTTAATTTCGTGAATTTCGTGGGTCGGACCGTCCACGAAATCAAATCCCCACGAATTTAATTGTAGAGATAAGGCATTTTGTTCACATTCAATGCACATATTGTAACGTCTCCACCTTTCTCTTCGCTGTATGCGAGTCCATGGACGCCAGTTAGTTGATAAATAATTGTGCGGAATGGTGTAATGTCATCGAAGTCTTCAAACAATATGTAACGTTCTTTTTTTCGGACGTTGCAGGTACAGAATAATGTTTACCCACAGTAAACGTGTACACAGTTGATGTTTTGCCTGTGCCTGGGATGCCGTGGATGTTTATGCCTCTGGTTTCACAACAGGACATTTCTTTGAAAAGGTCTTATTACAATATGTCTCAGTATTTTCTGCTACTTGTTGTTGACGTTTGTTTTTCAAATAGACACAATGATATTTCAACAGTTTATTTCTCTGGAACTGTGTCTGGTATTTGTGCTGATGATAGTCTGATAACATCTCGTTTTCTCTCACAATCTTATGAATTTGGTAGTCGTTAAAAAGACTCACATAGTCTACTTTATATAGGGATGGATACCTGTCTTCTTTGGTGAATATTTTCCTTTTGTTTCGTTTTCAATTTTCGGTAGGATTGTGCGTTAATATATAAGTACTCAATTTGGAAAAAAAGGGTTAATAAGTCATTAATTTGGTTCTCGAGTCATCCTCGGGCGATTATCATACATTGACCTTGACACAGGAAGAGTCCTGCCATCTAGACGAACGGGTGATACTGCAACACTATCGTCCGCTCATTTTGATTCTATCATTTCGAAGTTAGCAGAGCTAGGGAAATAATGCAGCAAGTTTGAGAAACTTGATAAGCTTAGACAAATTCGCAACATGTCCGCACAGGACCGCACCAGTCGCAGGTACTGCTAAGATACATGTTGATAATTAATATGCTTGGGTAATATATCTATGTAAGGGGGACTACTCTGTTAATCTTGTTGAAATGTTCTGTGAGAGTTATCTATAACAAGAGGGCCAAGATGGCCCTATATCGCTCACATGACAATCACTGTTCACTCATTAAAACATTGTTTTGAACCGGTGACCTAGTTTTTGACCCCAGACGACCTATGTTCGAATTTGTCTTACATATCATTAAGACAAACAGTCTGACTAGGTTTGGTGAAGATACGATCAAAATTTGACATCTACAGTGTTAATAAGGTTTTCCTAAGATTTGACCTTGTGACCTGGTTTTTGACCCTAGGTGACCCATATTTGAACTTGTCCTTAATATCATTAAGACAAACAATCTGACAAGGTTTGGCCAAGATCAAAACCACGACATTTAGAGCTTTTACAAGATTTTTACTTAAGATTTGACCTTGTGACCCAGTTTTTGAACCCGGCTGACCCATGTTCATCCTTGACCCACATATCATTGAGGCAAACATTTTGACAAGGTTTGGTGAAGATCCAATTAAAACTGTGACATCTACAGTGTTAACAAAGTTTTCCTAAGATTTGAGCTGGTGACCTAGTTATTGACCCCAGATGACCCATATTTATACTTGACCGTTATATCATTAAAACAAACGATTTGACAAAGTTTGGTAAAGTTCCAATAATAACTGTGAAATCTACACTGTTAACATTGTTTTTCATAAGATTTGACCTAGCGACCTAGTTTTTGACCCAAGATGACCCATGTTCGATGTCGTCTAAGATATTATAAAGACAAACATTATGACAAGGTTTCATGATCATCCAATCAAAACAGTGACTTCACAAGGTGTTCACAAGGTTTTCCAGCAATTTGCCCTAGTGACCTAATTTTACTACAGAAATGACCCATTATCAAACTTGACCTACATATTATTAAAATAAACATTCTGACAAAGTTTCATGAAGATAAAATCAAAACAGTGATTTCTAAAGTGTTCACAATGTTTTCCCTTATTTGGCCCTGGTGACCTAGTTTTTGACCCCAAATGGCCCAATATCGAACTCTTCCGAGATTTTGTTGATATTAACGTTCTGACCCAGTTTTGCAAAAATTGAGCCAAAAATGTGGCCCCTAGTGTGGTCACAACAAAAAGTTTGACGACGCACGACGCACACCGCCGGACGGAGAGTGATCCTAATAGCTCACTTTGTCACTTTGTGACATGTGAGCTAAAAACCAGGATAAGGGGAACTACTCTGTTAACCTTCTTGAAATGTTCTGTAAGAGTTATCTATAAAAAACAGGATACTCTTTTAGTGTGGAGATTTGGCACATGCAGAATAAAAGATCGTTTACTGTTCTGAGTGACTTTATTATTAACAGGTACATGTACTACAAGGCGTCAATACGATGCTCGCACGGTAGTCGCATGGGTCGCAAGATGTTCGCAGCATTATCGTAGAAAAATAATACGTACGTTTTTGCACGGCAACCGCAAGATTGTCGTGCAACAGTCGTGCAAATGTGCAAGAATGTCGCAAGGCTTTCGTAAGAATTCGCACAACTTTCTTGCGGCCACCATCCGGTACGAAGGATTGTGCAAGGCCATCGTACGAGAGCATTACGTTGTTTTTTGCCCTCAATGCACGATTAGTCCCGATTGTGGATATAAATAATAAAGCGTCAAAAACACTTTTTTGTCAAAACTTGACTATCCAACAACACGTGGTTTGGTGTTGCACTAATCCAATTTTGTTTCTTTCATCGAGTTTTTTACGCCCCTTTTCAACAGTCAGAGTCATATGAGGCGGACATTTTACCAAATCATCGCTCCTGGGAAGAACTAGTACTAGACTTCCATCCTCCGTAAGCAACTGCCTACTTTCTCACATAAAGAGACATGGTAAAAAAACGGAATATAAATACTACATAAAATTGACATTTTTTTTCGAGTTTACAGTAGGAGCAGTAAAATAGAGACGGTAACAAAAAACGAAAGGTTGTTGTTTTTAAACATAGGACCATTGATTTATTATTTGAAATTAATGGGAAAAATATTCATAAAATGGCTGAGAAATTAAACAAAACTGTGTGATAGTAACACATTTTGTTAAACATAAAGAAAGTTGTGACCATTTATTTAATGATAGCATTATTTCTATATAGAAACAACTATCGGTTTTCCAATACCGGATGGTTAAAAACTTTTGGGATTATAAAAACACCAAAATTTAACTTCAAGTTAGCTAAAATAAAAAAAATATCACAGAATATGACCGCCGTTAAAATGATATAAACACAATGTTCTATAATAAAATCACCTTCCAATAACAAAATCAGCGTTTTTTTTTTTTGTTTGTTTGTTATTTGAAAATGCAATTCTCGTGAGATTTGTCTGGTCTCGGATGGAAGTCAAACTCACAGCCGGGTGTTGGGCTCGTGGTTACTAGTCAAGAGACCCTTATCACTCGACCACGGAGCCCCCTTTAAATTTTATCTACAACAAACTAAAGCAGGGAGAAAATAAAGTGACAATTTAATTAGATTTAAATGTCGGCTCTATATTTATTATAGACATACTTTTGTTATCTATTACTTAAAAAATCAGTTTTAAAAAGTTAAATCTCTTTGAAGAGAAAAATATAAATCGATATATGCCTTGGTAATATAAGATACGACAATTTAGCGTACTATAATATTGAAAATATAGGAACAAGGAAGTAAAAAGAAGATAAACTAAAAAGGGGTCAAACGTTGAAGCCTCAGTAGGTAGAATGCAAGAGAATCAGGTTTGACAAAATAAAGGGTCAAAATCAAAATGGCCCCTAATGTAGAGTGCCATAGTAGCGGGGGATGAAATAAAGGGTCAAAATCAAAGTGGCCCCCAATGTAAAGTGTCATAGTAGCGGAGGATAAAATAAAGGGTCAAAATCAAAGTGGCCCCTAATGTAGAGTTTCATAGTAGCGGGGGATAAAATAAGGGTCAAAATCAAAGTGGCCCCTAATGTAAAGTGTCATAGTAGCGGAGGATAAAATAAAGGGTCAAAATCAAAGTGGCCCCTAATGTAGAGTTTCATAGTAGCGGGGGATAAAATAAAGGGTCAAAATCAAAGTGGCCACTAATGTAAAGTGTCATGGTAGCGGAGGATAAAATAAAGAGTCAAAATCAAAATGGCCCCTAATGTAGAGTACCATAGTAGCGGGGGCTAAAATAAAGGGTCAAAATCAAAATGGCCCTTAATGTAGAGTTTCATATTAGCGGGGGCTAAAATAAAGGGTCAAAATCAAAATAGCCCCTAATGTAAAGTGTCATATGAGTAGCGGGGGATAAAATAAAGGGTCAAAATCAAATTGGCCCCTATAATGTAAAGTTTCATAGTAGCGGGATGGATAAAATAAAGGGTCAAAATAAAAGTGGTCCCTAATATAGTGTTAAAGAAGCAGGATGGACAAACTAAATAAAAATAGAAGAACAAGGAGTCAAATCAAATTGCGCGCTAAGAATGGTCAAGTTTACGGTTTAAACTATTAACCTTTACAACAAAGGGACACGTTCTGTTGTCAGGAAGATCAAGAAGTGACGATGTTTATTAGGTACACTCTTGTCTACGTTAGTCAATGGTTAAACTTGGTTTCAGCCAGACTGTAAGATTCCCCTTCAATCAAGGAAGATTTTATTTGTCAAATGCTTTTGTTGTAAAAGATAACAGTTACCTACAAAAGTGTTGTTTTTTATTCTAACAATACAAAAGGCTGTACCACTATTTACGTTTTAACCAGAAAAAAACAAGAGGCCTGTTCGATTGGACTCACGTTAGAAGAGAATACGACGGCTAGAAGAGCTTAGAATAGGCCTACAACCTAATCGAACGCAAAGGCAGTCGTGCTTCTAAGAATTCAAAATAGTTACCCGTCGTGTTTCATCGTTGAAAGTAAATGACGTGTTATTTAAAGAAAATGAACATAGTCTAGATTAGATAAAAGAAACACTTTTCTTCAAAATCACGGCCTCATTCGATAAATGCTGCATTTATAAGTTTAAGCATTCTTAAACTATCCAAAATATTTATAACCGAATATCAGATATATTTAAAACTAACCGTCAAATCACCATTATCAAGGACTTATATTAAGTCCTTGCCATTATTTAAACCATTTACACTTAAAAATTCCCGTTTAAATCAAATGGTCCTTAAAATAAATGTAGAACGTATACTTAAGTTTTGTACTTTGTACTTTGTATCGTCAAACTGCATGGTAGATAGACACTTGTAATGCGACTTTATAGATCAATCATGTGATACAGTATCAAAATCAAGAAGGCGGAGTCTTAAACTGTATACGTCACCTTGCGCATGCGTAGCACTGAAATTAAAATGAAAAAATACCCATTTTGGTTCGTAAAGGTATAAATAGAATTATGTGACCAAAATATTACGACTATATATCACAATACCGGAATCACTGTGAGGTTGTGTAGGTATCGACTGATTTTGAAATAATTTTGTCGTCGGAAGAATTATTGTTATTTTTATAATTTTATTTCGTGTTACTGTAACAAGAAGATGTAGTCATGGCGGAGTATAATGACAACAATATTTTTGATTGTTTGAATAAATTTGAAGAAACCATCGAAAGAGATAAATTAGAATTTAAGAAAGAGATTGCCTCGCTAATCAATCCGTTATTAAGTGAATTTAGACGCAGTGAGCATACGGATGAAGAAATTAAAACATTTATAAACTTGATTGACAAAGTGTTGGCGGTTTTAAAAGATAAAGATGCGGCTGTGAAGGAACTTATTGCCACCCTTACGGAAGAAAAATGTGTGGCCTTAGAAACGGCTAAAAGTCAATCAGAGAAAACTTATGGAATTAGAAAGTCTATGATCAGGCCGGAACCAAAACGAGAAAATCATGAAGGTGGTACGTGACAAATTATTTATATCATAAGTTTACAATATATTTTTAATGTTTAGATTATCAAATAAAATAATGCGCAACAAAAGGGTCATTCGCTAAGGAGTATGTCATATATTCGAATTCTAAGGTCAAAGAACCCGGATCGTCGTAATATAAATATATAAACAATAACACTTTAATATCAAGATTGCTTTTGAGATCCAAAAAATAATCTTGGGATAAAAATCTAAAAGTTAGAAATAATGGGAAATATTCAAAAAATGTATACTGAAGTTTTCCATATTTTCCGCGTGAAAATTGACTTAAAATCATTTGCCAAGAACCTTCGAATTAGGTCCAGACTATCGCTTCTTATTATGTTAAGAGGTCCTCACCCGAGTTAGTTATTAGGTTTTCATTTTACCGAAAAAAATAAATAGAACGAACGAACGAAGGGACGAACGGACGTGATACTGAAGATAAATCATTAAGTTTCAAATAATTCATTTACAAACTAAACACGTATAAATTTACATTCACATATCGGATATAAACATTTCTACAATCAGGAAGTGTTTATCAGGTAAAGTAAGTACATGTATATAATACGAATTAAACGAGGATATTAAAAAAAATATATCACGGGTTTATCCACATACAAGTTCATAAACTATATTTTTGGAAATGACATAAGAAAAATAAAATTAGACTGGCATTGACAATTATTTGTATAACATACAGTTAAATTATGTCTGTAAACATTTGTATTATTATATACATGTACTTACTTTACTTGATAATCACTTCCTGATTGTAGAAATGTTTAACATCAGATGTGTTATAGTGAACTAAGATATAATGAAGTCCCTGCATGAACCCCTTCTCCCCCCCCCGACCCCCCCGACCGAACCCTTTTGTATTACAAAGCGACGGGTATCGCGATATATTGAAGAAAGACGTTATCTGTAGTTAAACGGCCCATGTTCGACAGCTAAGGTCATTTCAGGTTTGTTTGTTTGTTTGTTAATATCGAGGTTTACGCCCCTTTTCAACAGTCAGAGTTATATGAGGCGGACAGTTCACCTAAGCATCGTTCCTGAGAAGAACCAGTACTAAATTAAACTCCCATACTCTGTAAGTAACTGCCTACTTACTCACATAAAGAGACATGGTCGATAGCTCCGCTCGAACCCGCAACCCTCTATCAGTGAGAGGTTACAGTGATTTGAAGTCAGCGACCTTAACCACTCGACAACGGAAGCGGGCACTACTAGAGTCCCATACTCTGTAAGCAACTGCCTGCTTACTCACATAAAGAGACATGATCGACAGCTCGGCTTGAACCCGCAACCCTCTATCAGTGAAAGGTTACGGTGATTTGAGGTTAGTGACCCTAACCACTCGACCAGGGAGGCGGGTTCTTTTCATCTCAGGACCTTCCAATACAGCTGGAAAAAAACATACAGGAGAATCGGGCGTTTACATGGATGAAATGAACAAAAAAATCGGGTTTTCAGGAATCCACCATTACTTGAGTACAATTTAATGTACTAATGAAACATAAAGAAATACCAATTTAAAATAATATAATAAGCAGATTGGTTCACGTGAGAAAAAACATTATTTGATGATCAAAGTCTGAATTGTAAGACATAACAATACATGTGATATAAATACACAACATATATTTAAACAGTGTACTGTTATCTGTGAAAAAGGTCAATTCATCAATTGCCTTCAGTATTGATATCTACATGACCCCTATTGATTTCCCATGTAAGCAGTAGCTGTTAATTTGAAAAAAAAATACTGATGTTCATGTGTTTCAAAATTACTAAAAAACATACACTCAGTTTCATGTGACGAATTTGGTAAAACCATGAATTCTTAAGATTAGCTTAAACATTGCATGGTTTACACACCTGTATTACGCATAACTTCTGGTACAGTTGCAACGACTGTTTTAGCGTGTACATGTCTGTAAAGTTATCCACCCTGCTATCTAATATTATGTTTTTATAAGTAACGGATACCACGAACAGTTTTAATTACCTAAGTGTAAGCTACGACCGACGCAATAAACTTTTTGTAGTACAACTCCAGATGACTGGTATATCTAATCTAATGCATAGGCACTCGATTCCGTGATTTTTGTATGTTTACATGTACAGAGGTTATTTTTCAATTTAACTCATCAAACAACGCAAATCTGTCGAAAGAAAAATGTTCAGTTCTTTCCCTTATTTAGTGTATAAAAAACACTCAATAAGGGAAAAAACCAAATCGAGTGTCTGTGATCTAATGGTATCTGTTTCAGATTAAGGGTGGTAAAAGTTGACAAATGCTTACAATTTCCCGATGAACCACTTTTTTAGATATCTGGTTGACACCCAGTTATCATCGCATCGTCAATGAATTCAATGTTGACTTGTAGCATGATTCATAATTATTATTAAATAAAATTTATGAAATAACACACATGAGCTATCAAATAAGAAATTCTATCCTTCGATAAAATGTATACAGTTAAACCTGTCTAAGTGGTCACCTCTGAATGAAAACCAGCCTGTGAATAAATGCCATTCTTTCGAAACCCATGATTGATTGTTTAGTACAAACTGACCTCCGAATAAAGGTCACCTGTTAATAGAGGTCACATTATTATGTCATTATGTTTCTTGTACACAGGTTTTGTTGTAGTCAATCTCGAGTCGTATTTTGTTTTACTGTGTGTGTACATATGTAAACATTTATACATTAAAGGGGCATACCCAAAGACAAACATTCTGTGAAAGTGTAAAAATGTGTTAGATGTATATGTAAAACAATATATAATAGATAATTGCAAGAAGAACTTAGGTCATAAAATGACTAGTTTAGGTACTAGCCGCAAAAATCATAGCTATGAATAATAAATCACTTCCACCCAAAAATTGTACAATGAATTTCAAAGAGTTTCCGATCTTTTATGTAAACTAATATTTTTGTGATTTTATTTTTAATTGGATGCATTTTTGGCTGAAACTTTCTTCGTCGGCTTTTTTCTTTACAAGCTTCTAATTTATTATCATTTTGCCTTGATTCTAGATGCACCAAATTGTAGGGTGTGCCCCTTTAACGACATTCGTACCAAGTGAAATAATAAAAGAAATCGCATCGATTACA
The DNA here is from genome assembly GCA_964023205.1 of Lutraria lutraria. Taxonomy (NCBI): domain Eukaryota; kingdom Metazoa; phylum Mollusca; class Bivalvia; order Venerida; family Mactridae; genus Lutraria; species Lutraria lutraria. The sequence continues at coordinate 14,492,013 of OZ026849.1, forward strand.
TTCGTCACCAAATAATGTTACATGATATGTGCTGGACGCATAATATAAAAACACATTTGTAACACCTGTCATATTTGATCAGTTGTATGAATGTAATCTTACTATACAATATTAAACAGGTCGTTGTGTTATATGTTTATACTGTCCTGTTAATCATTTAGCGGGTTTATTCAACAAACTTTTAATTGATAAAAAGTTCAACAAGTTATCAACTCAATACTAGTACATGTATTTACTACAAGCCTTTGTATTAAAATTCATAACGTCCGATATGTTCGGGTACTTGTGCAGTCAAATCTGTGTTAGCAGTCACCTCCGAATATAGGCCACCCAGTTAATAAAGGCAGTTCATTAAAAAACCTATATTGATTATTTAGAACAAAATGATCTCTGAATAAGGACCACCTGTGAATAAAGGCCACATTTTGTTTATCCCGAGGGTGACCTTTGTTCACAGGTTGGACAGTTTACAAAAACATGAAAGATAAAAAATATATTGAAACTAAATCTGTCGTAATGTACAAATATCATGGTTGGGTATTGCTTAGCCATTTTCTATAGTTTTACACCCACTACGTTAAAAACTTCATACCAGTGGTTCATGTTTTGTTTAAATATGTGTGAAATGTAATTACAACGAGAAAATTAATACTTAAGTGCAACCTCTCTATTCCGGACCACTCTAATTCAGTCCTTCTAAAAGTTTGACTTTTCCGACATCGGGCCTCTCTTAATTCGAGCTTGTCTGTCTAATACCTCTCCAATACAGACCTCTCTATTCCGGACCACTCTAATTAAGACCTTCCTAAAGTTTGACCTTTCCGACATCGGGCCTTTCTAAATTCGAGCTTATCTGTGTAATACCTCTTCAATCCAGACTTGTCTATTCACTTTAATTCAATCCTTTCTTAATTCTGACCTACCCACACTCGGGTCTCTCTAATTCGAGTCTGTCTGCTCAAGACCTCTTGATTTCTGATGTTATCATACTCCGGATAAATTTGTCCGTACGTAAATCATATTCTATAATTATAATTTGTCTGTACGTATATCATATTCTATATAATTTGTCTGTACGTATATCATATTCTATATAATTTGCCCGTACGTAAATCATATTCTATATAATTTGTACATAACCTTTGTTTGTATATTCTCTTCCAAAATCATAAACATTTCAGTTCGAAAACCTTTCTAATTAGAATTTTTACCCTGACCCGTAATTCCAGTTTAAGACGGGTCCGTTTTAATGAGGTCCCATTGTAATTACATATCTGTTGGTAGAAATTGCCACACGGTTTACAAACGTGCAGTTCTGGATCAATGTTCATCACATGTTGGTCACCTAATATAATCATACATGTCACTTCCTGAATCTGATATACTGTACTGTGTGTACACCTGTTTTAATTTGAAACTTAACACCGAAGATGATTTGATTGTCCCAGATTTACCTTCTTATCGTATACGGTAAATAGGAAGTGAAATTGGATATAAATGTACATACATCATGTGTATTGCGTAATATAAGTAAAACCAAAAAATCTTTTTTTTGTGTGTTTTTCAAAACCAGTAAAGTTACGTCTTTGTAATTTAGCCTTCTTTATATCGTCTCTTTCATTCAATAAAAATTACCTATGTATGACTCATATTACAGAAGATACAACGATTACATACCAAAAACAGATATTTCATTTTTTATTGACGGGACAATACCCCATAAGTACATATATAGTGATACCTCACTTTAAAAACCTTCTCCATATAAAAAGCACCTCACCATAACGACCACTTACTCCTATTCTCGGGACGGTTTTAATTATTTCTTCTACATTTTCAGTTTGATGATAAGACCCCCTTAATAATAAGACCGATGTTTTTTTTCTAATATCGATGCTTGGTTCTAATAACAAAGTGATATCGATTCTTGGTTCTAATATCGATGATTGGGTACCAAAGGTGGTCCTAATGTCGATTATTGGTCTAAATATCGATTCATGGTTATAATATCGGTTCTTGGTCTTTATATCGATTCTTGGTTCTAATATCGATTTTTGGTCTTAATATCGATTCTTGGTCCCAATCATGGCCAACTTTCATGACCATCATGAAATCGGGGAAATCAAGGGAATTAAGTCAAATTTAGGGTGTCATCAGATTATCACCAGAGTTACCCATCATTAGAGCACTGTGTTATTGCCTATCTGCAAGCAAGTATCGATATTGGTACTAAAGGTGATCCTAATATCGATTATTGATACCAAAGGTGGTCCTCTTATTGAGGTTTTAATGTCTGTTCAGTAATACCTGTGCTAGCGGCCGCCTCCGAATAATGTCACCCTTTGATTAAAGTCCATTCTTTCAAAAACAATCATTGATTATATCTGAGACATAGATACATGTGACTCTGTCAGCAAAATCAGTCCACTGGAGGTAAATTTGTCCCTGTGATTAAATAGAACAAAATGACCTTCGCATTAAGGTCACCCTTATTTTAAATGATAAATATGAACGTCATCGTTGACTTTTTTACTTTCAGGTAAAAACGACAGCGGCTATGTGGGGTCAACAGGTAAGATTTTAAAAAAATCTTCCGGGTTTAGCCATCCGTAAAAATAATCAAATAGTCCGAATAGAGACTGATAGCAATATTTTAGCTGGTTAATTTATGCGTTTCAATAGATTCGATTAACACGTCGTTTCCTTAACCCTATTCATATTGTGTGTTTTTTTTTAGAAATAATTTGATATGCTTTTATTTTCATTTCAGATTCACGAGTCCTAACAGAAGTGAGTGAATACTTTTTATTTACTTGCAACAAATTAAGCATACTTAAAATACCCATGGGTGAGACTACCTTTTGTTGCTTTGAAAGCGACAAGTCTAAAAAGTGCTTAAATACAGTAAAACATGAATAAGCAACCATGGCATTATTACGTTCACCTTGATATAACGGCCAGTTATCACCTTACTGAGAAGGCGGCCATCTCAAAATTAAAGCCACCCTGTGAATAAAGGTCATTCTTTTAAAAAACAGTCATTGATTGTTAAGAATAAAATTTCCTCCGAATAAAGACCGTCTGTCAATAAAGGCCACATGATGTCTTTCCAAGGGTGGTCATTGTTCGCGATTCATTATCGACAGATGAAATGCACATAATTAATAGGGCATACCCTACAACTTGGTGCATCTAGAATTAAGGCAAAATGATGATAATTCAGAAGCGTGTAAAGAAAAAAGCCGACGAAGAAAGTTTAAGCCAAAATTTCATCCAATTAAAAATAAAATCACAAAAAAATATTAGAGGTTTGGACTGGAGAGGTATTAGACAGACAAGCTCGAATTTAGAGAGGCCCGATCTCGGAAAGGTCAAACTTAAGGAAGGTCTGAATTAGAGTGGTCCGGAATAGAGAGGTTTGGACTGGAGAGGTATTAGACAGACAATCTCGAATTTAGAGAGGCCCGATCTCGGAAAGGTCAAACTTAAGGAAGGTCTGAATTAGAGTGGTCCGGAATAGAGAGGTTTGGACTGGAGAGGTATTAGACAGACAAGCTCGAATTTAGAGAGGCCCGATGTCGGAAAGGTCAAACTTTTGGAAATACTGAATTAGAGTGGTCCGGAATAGAGAGGTGTTAATTTTCTCGTTGTAATAACACTTCATACAGATTTAAACAAAACATTAACCACATGAACCACTGGTAGGAAGTTTTTAACGTAGTGGGAATAAAACTATAGAAAATGGCTAAGCAATACCCAACCATGATATTTGTACATTACAACAGATTTAGTTTCAATATATTTTTTATCTTTCATGTTTTTGTAAACTGTCCAACCTGTGAACAAAGGCCACCCTCTGGAAAGACAAAATGCGGCCTTTATTCACAGGTGGTCCTTATTCAGAGATAATTTTGTTCTAAATAATCAATGTCGGTTTTTTATTATAAACTGCCTTTATTAACTGGGTGGCATTTATTCGGAGGTGACTGCTAACACAGATGTGTCTGCACAAGTACCCGAACATATCGGACGTTATGAATTTTAACACAAAGGCTTGAAGTAAATACATGTACTAGTATTGAGTTGATAACATTTTGAGCTTTTTATCAATTAAAAGTTTGTTGAATAAACCCGCTAAATGATTAACAGGACAGTTTAAACATATAACGCAACGACCTGTTTAATAGTATAGTAAGATTACATTTATATAACTGACCACATGTGCCTGGTGTTACAAATGTGTTTTTATATTATGCGTCCAGCACATATCATGTAACATTATTTGGTGACGAATGTAATCGATGCGATTTCTTTTATTATTTCACTTGGTACGAATGTCGTTAAAGGGGCACACCCTACAATTTGGTGCATCTAGAATCAAGGCAAAATGATGATAAATTAGAAGCTTGTAAAGAAAAAAGCCGACGAAGAAAGTTTCAGCCAAAAATGCATCCAATTAAAAATAAAATCACAAAAATATTAGTTTCCATAAAAGATCGGAAACTCTTTGGGGTGTGTTGTACAATTTTCGGGTGATTTATTATTCATAGCTATGATTTTTGCGGCTAGTACCTAAACTAGTCATTTTATGACCCAAGTTCTTCTTGCAATTATCCATTATATATTGTTTTACATATACATCTAACACATTTTTACACTTCGACGGCGCACTTGACCAATATAAGGTACGCACTTTGCATAACGTAAATACAACGTAATAATATTTTTACCTTTTTCAGAATGGTCAACTTGTGACTACAACACAATCAGACGATGATAAAGACAGGTATTGACTGATCCTCATATTTTATTAGAAATATTAAACTTCCTTATATTTATCTAATATGTTCGTATATCGCAATATTTCTATGTGTCACTGATTTGTTCAGGAATAGAGGGCGATCTGACTAATATCTGACTTCAGTTTTAGTTTAAACGTTATTTAGAATATATTTTCAAACATACATACATGGATTATGGTATAAGTTACTAAAAAAGACATTATGGATCGGAAAACAAGGATATTAACTAACATAAATTCCTTTCCGTATAACAGAAAGCTATGAGTCATGAATGCATAGTCTGTGGTAGATATTTAATAATTTATAAGTGCATATATAATGATGTTAGATGTTTGAATAAGGGCAGTTTGAAAAAAAAAGATACTGAAAAATGATGATGTCATGTTTACGGCACTCGGTCAGTCAGGAACAGGAAGATCGGTCTATATACTTGTAAATATTTATCACACAAAACGTATTTATCTTCCGTTGTCCTTTGATGACAAATTAAAAAAAATGTTATGTGCATAAAGTGTCGCTCTTATCTTTACAACCGTAATTTAAGTGGGGCTTTCGTGGTCTTTTCAGATTAATGTCTCTGATTTATATTATCTAGAACTTTTCGCTGTGAGTTCGAATTAAGCCCTTAACAAAATCAAAGTACTGTACTGAAAGTACTCGCGGAAACTAAACTAATATAGACTGGCACTGAAACATGGAACGGAAAGTAGTTCAACAATTGCATGGCGGATGTAGAATAATGTAATACTTTGGTCCCGCATCAAAATCCATATTCACCGAGCGAGTGACGACTATCGTTCAGTTTCCAAAAAAACACATGATATATATCCTGGTTGCTGGGGCAAGGTGTTCAGAACAGGGCTTACACGATTTGCGATGGCGCATGCGCAAAACGACTCACTAAGTTCAAGTTTTTCTGTTTAATTCCAAAAACATAAACAGTGCAACCCCTCCAAAGCAACAACCTTTTGGACATGTCTAACTTTGGCGGACATGACCTGATCGGGTATTTGTTCAATTTTCGAAGGAAAACAACTACAAATCAGGGATTTACATACAGTTACCCCCCTTGCTTGCATTATGCTGTCTTTATTAGGGATCATAAAAAATAAGGTCAGATATTAAGAGCTGATATATCAATTGATCCGAAAATCGACTTTTCACTATAATACTTTAATTTGAATAAGACATGAGTATGTCTCAACTATTATGTACGTTTTATTCTGTTCATATGGACAGACTCGGACGTATACTCAGTCTCAGATATGGACATAAATGTTTATTCACAGTCAAGACAAAAAATCGAGCACACCTGTGGTTTGTACAGTTATATACAAACTTCCTGTTTTAGTAACCGTATTTATTTTCTATTCACAGCGATCAGAACGATTGGCCGAGTAATGTGGATGACTCGACGTGTTAAGATAGAATGACTCAGCAAAATACGCGAAAAGAGTATTAAGTGTTATTTTAGTCATATGACAGACAGGAAATGACGTAATCATCTGCCATTTTTAAAGACACGTGACTTAGAAAGGGAGATAATGCGTCATAATTGAATAGTTCGAACTCATCACAAGACAATTAATTTATCGCCTTGTTCATTTGTGTTTAGTGATGAATAAAAAGAGCACGATCTACATAATGGAAATAAACATAGAACATCATTTATAGGATATGATGCAATCGACTTACTGTATTTCAGTGATCGCAAGTGTTGATATGTTCTATATACATGTATATACTTAACAAAACTAATGCCCCTCTTCATATTTTTGATATGCACGTGATTTTAGAGACAATATATTTGTTAAAGAACACCACACGTTCCGCTTAAATTAACCAGTTCAGACATTTTGAAATCTATATCTTATAAATATTTGTGGTTAAATTGATCAATGCACTTTTGAGCAAGTCCCGATAAAATGTATTTTATATAATTGTGGGTTATTCAGTGTCAAAAACACTATATCTGCTCCGAGGTTATAAAACCTTGCAACAAGAAGATTCTATTTCATTTCAAATCATATCGATCTGTATCCACTGTTTCAAGTTTAGATTCAAAAAGTTCAAATTCAGATTAATTGCGCTGACAGAATAAAATCATCATGATTTTTTTTTTCAAAATTTTTTTTTTACATATATTTCAAGTTCACAAAAGCAAAAAAACGGTGAAATTAATGTTTTTAGAAGAAAAGGGCTCGTTTCGTCGGTTATAGTTATATTGGGATGATATCAGCAAATGTTTGTTTTTTGCATATATTTTTTTATAGCAAAAAGCTAATGGGACTTTAATATTTTGTTGTAATGTTATATGTAGATATCTTATTTGTACATATCATTGTCCAGTACGAGCATAATTATGCATGTGTACCATTACATGTTCAGTGCCATATTATTATATATGTACAGTAAAATCTCGATAATTGACCACCTTAAACTGACGTAACACTGTACATAGTGATCTCAATGTCAAGTTAAAATACAGTACAACCTCTCCAGAGCGACCCTCTCTTGAGCAACAGTCTCTCTTCAACAACAGCATGACGGTTTCCCACTGCACAATTTAATCATTAATTAAACTTCACATGAGCACCAACCTCTCAACAACTACAGCAAACTTTTGCTACTCCCTAAGGGTGTTGCTTTGGAGAGGTTGCACTGTATTTTAACTTGACAATGAGATCACTACAGTGTACTGTACAATGAAATATTGAAAAACCGGTCATGTGACTGCTAGTCGTTATAATGAGGTACTCTTAATATGAAAGTGGTCGCTAAGTGAGGTTGTACTGTACATACCGTTTGTTTAACTTTTATATTCATCTCCATTATTAATTACAGTAACACTTCAATATTTAGACCATCTTTGAACATTGGTCAGTATATTCAGGGGAATCATGATCAAGTTGATAGAAAAACGAACTACAGTGCAATACGGTTATCATGAACTCGAATCTAGTGTACAAAAGGATACAGTAAGATATTAGCTTCCCTATCCAGACGTTCTCATCTTATATTGGTATAATCAAGCAGGGATATAACACTTGTCAAATAGTTATACATACTTCATGAACTCTTCATGAATAATTCTTGCAAAGTTCATAATTTCATTGATTTTATTTGATAGGGCTTTATTAGTTATTATTCGGACCCCAAGGTGTACGCTATAACCGTATTCAACTGTATTTTTTTTCGGGAATCTTTAACGCATGATTTCACTACAACCATTTTTTGCTGTACTAGTATAAAGAAAGTTAATTCGAATGCTGGTGTTAAAACTGAGAAATATTTTTTCATACTTAATGAACTATTCATGAATTATTCAAGAACGGTTCATGAAAATTTCATGTTTTCATTAATTCTATTTGAAGGGGTCGTTATACATTGTTATTTCTTAGATCGTGATACAAATTTAATTGTTCACTTTGTTCCCTGTACATTTTTATGTGTAATATTATAATTATTATTATTTGCTTTTTTATTTGATATTTATTATCATAAGTAATGTACATGCATCTTCTCTTAGATTTGTTTTGTTTTATCATATAATTATGTATATTGCCATTGTGTATGTTTGTAAATATATATGTTGTCATCATGAGCCAGTTGGCCTAATGAATCTGAAATAAAGTATCTATCTATCTACATAATGATGTGGTTTGGATACTAAAATGATCTCTAAAATGAGGTTTAATTGCATTTTATGTCTTTTTTTTCGGCTTATAATTGTTTTGTTTATATTGAAAAATGCTCATGCTAAGATTATTGCTGTATTATTCTTATATTTTGTACCATGTCATTCATTATAATATATCAATTCGTGTACGTGCCAGTGTTTAAAAAAACATTTATTTTATTTTTACTATGATAAAAATGTATCGAGTGACTTAAATCAATGTATATTCAGGAACTAATATTTATTTACTGAATGATGACTGTGGTTCGATAACAATAATTCTAGAATGGATAAATAACACGTTCTTCAGTAATATTCAAATTCGTGAATTCCATGCGTGTTTATACTTATCCAAATTAAGTAGCCACGAATTTGAATGTTTGCAAAATTACACTAGTTTTAACTGATGTGAATGTAAGATAAGAATTAATTACTACCGCATGTCAGTAATTGATAGAAGAATTATTTATTGACAACTTTGGAATTATCGGCTGCCGAAATGGAAGGCCCCTTTTCCAATTCCAGAATTACAAATTTCGGCAAATCAACGAAATTAGGAGTTACTTGAAATCCAGGTAGTTGTATAGTTAATACAACTACCTGTTGAAATCGAAGTAAATATTTAAGTTTTTTAGTTAAATTTTCTCATGTACATGTACTGCCATTATAACTTCAGTGTTGTCTTTTTCATACATGACTAGTATTTTATATTATTTACTGTTCTATTTATACGTATCCAGGGGGGGCATCTAAGCTTCTTATAAGCCGTAAAACCACAGCCAACACTTTTTTAGAAAGGGGACAAAAAATTGAGAACATAATCTTTTCTGGAGGGGGGGGGGGGGCATACCCCTAGCTTCATTCACATTAATAATATAACTTCTTAATGACGTAGACAATTTGTGTATCATTCATGTCCTGGTGACGTGTTGTTTTACTGATGTAATGCAAGGTGATACATTTGTAAGTTAAGTAAGTAAGTTTGTTAGCAGTAATTCGGTTAAGAGCGGAAGATAATTATCGCTTGTTTACAATGCATCCAGGTTTACCACGAATATTTTTCTTATCCATTTCTTGGTTTCCCAATCGTTCTATATAAATCCGCTACAATTGGATACTCAAGCGGTATTTACATGTTCTACATATTTTAAAAATAATAATACATTTTTTTGTAGACCGGACAATAATTTTAGGAAAATATTGCATTTTTTGTAGACCGGACAAGAATTTTAAGAAAATGTGGCATTGTTTGTAGATCGGACAAGAATTTTAGGAAAATATTGCATTTTTTGTAGATCGGACAAGAATTTTAGGAAAATATTGCATTTTTTGTAGATCGGACAAGAATTTTAGGAAAATATTGCATTTTTTGTAGATCGGACAAGAATTTTAGGAAAATATTGCATTTTTTTGTAGATCGGACAAGAATTTAAGGAAAATGTTGCATTTTTTGTAGATCGGACAAGAATTTTAGGAAAATATTGCATTTTTTGTAGATCGGACAAGACTTTAGTCCATGAGTGTTTATGTTTATAATGTGAATTCAGCTTATTTGGCTGAGTTCGTACAATAATGAATACTTTAGAGCACGCTTATAGTGAATTTCAAGACGTGAATCATAAAATTAATAATCATATCCATTTTTCACTATAGTCATATAAACATGTACATTACATTGAAATTTAGAAGGGTGTGTTATGACAAAATCAAGTGTAGCACAACCTCTCCAGAGCGTGCAGCCCTCTTTTGAGCAACAATTAACCTACCTTCAATAAAAACATGATTTCATGATTATTCCCACTGCATGATTTAATAAATAGTTTAACCTCTCTAGAGCAACAACCTATCAACAACAACATAATTTGGTTACTCCCAAAAGGGTATTGCTTTGGAGAGCTTGCCATGTACTTCACTGCATCGAGGATGCTATATATACATGTATGTATAACCGTGTACTACTGTAATGAGCTCTGTGGTGAAGATAATCTCTGAATTTAGATTATGTTATTTTTCACAGGTAACTGTATCATGAATAGATTATAAAAATATGAAAAAAAAATTAATAATAAATATTTTTTTTAAATTATTTTTATAATCTATTCATGATACAGTTACCTGTGTTATTTTTATGACAATTATACATATGTTCTTTTTCATTCAAGACTGTTTATGCCCCGAAGTTATAAAGCTTGAGAAAAGTCTTCAAGCTCAAAAACTCAATTCCATTCTCAAGGGAGTACAGTTTAAAAGTTACAGCTGATTAATGTTTAAATACGTACATGTTCAGATAAATTATGCTGTCAGATTACTGCATGTAAGAAATAATATCCGTATTGTTCGATCATTACTAGCTTAGAAACATATTAAAAGACAAGTGTCCGGGGTTATAAAACTTGAGTACAGTCTTCGAGCTCAAATCTCAATTCCATTCTCAAAGTATCACGGTGGACCAGATCCATCTGATTAATGTTAACATACATGTTCAGATCAATTATGCTGTCATGTTTAATGTATCAATGATATCATGATTGTTCGATCATAATTAACTTAGAAACATTAAAAGACAAGATGTGAGATTTGAGCTCAGAGATCGATCTCAAGTTTTATAAACTTGGACCAAGATGTGAGATTTAAGTTTGAAGATTGATCTCAAGTTTTATAAACTTGGACCAAGATGTGAGATTTAAGTTTGAAGATTGATGTCAAGTTTTATAACCTTGGACCAAGATGTGAGATTTAAGTTTGAAGATTGATCTCAAGTTTTATAACCTTGGACCAAGATGTGAGATTTAAGTTTGAAGATTGATCTCAAGTTTTATAACCTTGGACCAAGATGTGAGATTTAAGTTTGAAGATTGATCTCAAGTTTTATAACCTTGGACCAAGATGTCAGATTTAAGTTTGAAGATTGATCTCAAGTTTTATAACCTTGGACCAAGATGTGAGATTTAAGTTTGAAGATTGATCTCAAGTTTTATAACCTTGGACCAAGATGTCAGATTTAAGTTTGAAGATTGATCTCAAGTTTTATAACCTTGGACCAAGATGTCAGATTTAAGTTTGAAGATTGATCTCAAGTTTTATAACCTTGGACCAAGATGTCAGATTTAAGTTGGAAGATTGATCTCAAGTTTTATAAACTTGGACCAAGATGTGAGATTTAAGTTTGAAGATTGATGTCAAGTTTTATAACCTTGGACCAAGATGTGAGATTTAAGTTTGAAGATTGATCTCAAGTTTTATAACCTTGGACCAAGATGTCAGATTTAAGTTTGAAGATTGATCTCAAGTTTTATAACCTTGGACCAAGATGTCAGATTTAAGTTTGAAGATTGATCTCAAGTTTTATAACCTTGGACCAAGATGTGAGATTTAAGTTTGAAGATTGATCTCAAGTTTTATAAACTTGGACCAAGATGTGAGATTTAAGTTTGAAGATTGATCTCAAGTTTTATAACCTTGGACCAAGATGTCAGATTTAAGTTTGAAGATTGATCTCAAGTTTTATAACCTTGGACCAAGATGTCAGATTTAAGTTGGAAGATTGATCTCAAGTTTTATAAACTTGGACCAAGATGTGAGATTTAAGTTGGAAGATTGATCTCAAGTTTTATAAACTTGGACCAAGATGTCAGATTTAAGTTGGAAGATTGATGTCAAGTTTTATAAACTTGGACCAAGATGTCAGATTTAAGTTGGAAGATTGATGTCAAGTTTTATAAACTTGGACCAAGATGTCAGATTTAAGTTGGAAGATTGATGTCAAGTTTTATAAACTTGGACCAAGATGTCAGATTTAAGTTTGAAGATTGATCTCAAGTTTTATAACCTTGGACCAAGATGTGAGATTTAAGTTTGAAGATTGATCTCAAGTTTTATAACCTTGGACCAAGATGTGAGATTTAAGTTTGAAGATTGATCTCAAGTTTTATAAACTTGGACCAAGATGTGAGATTTAAGTTGGAAGATTGATCTCAAGTTTTATAAACTTGGACCAAGATGTGAGATTTAAGTTTGAAGATTGATGTCAAGTTTTATAACCTTGGACCAAGATGTGAGATTTAAGTTTGAAGATTGATCTCAAGTTTTATAAACTTGGACCAAGATGTGAGATTTAAGTTTGAAGATTGATCTCAAGTTTTATAAACTTGGACCAAGATGTCAGATTTAAGTTTGAAGATTGATGTCAAGTTTTATAAACTTGGACCAAGATGTGAGATTTAAGTTTGAAGATTGATGTCAAGTTTTATAAACTTGGACCAAGATGTGAGATTTAAGTTTGAAGATTGATCTCAAGTTTTATAAACTTGGACCAAGATGTGAGATTTAAGTTTGAAGATTGATCTCAAGTTTTATAAACTTGGACCAAGATGTCAGATTTAAGTTTGAAGATTGATCTCAAGTTTTATAAACTTGGACCAAGATGTGAGATTTAAGTTTGAAGATTGATCTCAAGTTTTATAAACTTGGACCAAGATGTCAGATTTAAGTTTGAAGATTGATCTCAAGTTTTATAAACTTGGACCAAGATGTCAGATTTAAGTTTGAAGATTGATCTCAAGTTTTATAAACTTGGACCAAGATGTCAGATTTAAGTTTGAAGATTGATCTCAAGTTTTATAAACTTGGACCAAGATGTGAGATTTAAGTTTGAAGATTGATCTCAAGTTTTATAACCTTGGACCAAGATGTCAGATTTAAGTTTGAAGATTGATCTCAAGTTTTATAACCTTGGACCAAGATGTGAGATTTAAGTTGGAAGATTGATCTCAAGTTTTATAACCTTGGATCAAGATGTGAGATTTAAGTTTGAAGATTGATCTCAAGTTTTATAACCTTGGACCAAGATGTCAGATTTAAGTTTGAAGATTGATGTCAAGTTTTATAACCTTGGACCAAGATGTGAGATTTAAGTTGGAAGATTGATCTCAAGTTTTATAACCTTGGATCAAGATGTGAGATTTAAGTTTGAAGATTGATCTCAAGTTTTATAAACTTGGACCAAGATGTGAGATTTAAGTTTGAAGATTGATCTCAAGTTTTATAAACTTGGACCAAGATGTCAGATTTAAGTTTGAAGATTGATCTCAAGTTTTATAAACTTGGACCAAGATGTCAGATTTAAGTTGGAAGATTGATCTCAAGTTTTATAACCTTGGACCAAGATGTGAGATTTAAGTTTGAAGATTGATCTCAAGTTTTATAACCTTGGACCAAGATGTGAGATTTAAGTTTGAAGATTGATGTCAAGTTTTATAACCTTGGACCAAGATGTGAGATTTAAGTTTGAAGATTGATCTCAAGTTTTATAAACTTGGACCAAGATGTGAGATTTAAGTTTGAAGATTGATCTCAAGTTTTATAAACTTGGACCAAGATGTCAGATTTAAGTTTGAAGATTGATGTCAAGTTTTATAAACTTGGACCAAGATGTGAGATTTAAGTTTGAAGATTGATCTCAAGTTTTATAAACTTGGACCAAGATGTGAGATTTAAGTTTGAAGATTGATCTCAAGTTTTATAACCTTGGACCAAGATGTGAGATTTAAGTTTGAAGATTGATCTCAAGTTTTATAACCTTGGATCAAGATGTGAGATTTAAGTTGGAAGATTGATCTCAAGTTTTATAAACTTGGACCAAGATGTGAGATTTAAGTTGGAAGATTGATCTCAAGTTTTATAACCTTGGACCAAGATGTGAGATTTAAGTTTGAAGATTGATCTCAAGTTTTATAAACTTGGACCAAGATGTCAGATTTAAGTTTGAAGATTGATCTCAAGTTTTATAAACTTGGACCAAGATGTCAGATTTAAGTTTGAAGATTGATCTCAAGTTTTATAAACTTGGACCAAGATGTCAGATTTAAGTTTGAAGATTGATCTCAAGTTTTATAAACTTGGACCAAGATGTCAGATTTAAGTTTGAAGATTGATCTCAAGTTTTATAAACTTGGACCAAGATGTGAGATTAAAGTTTGAAGATTGATCTCAAGTTTTATAAACTTGGACCAAGATGTCAGATTTAAGTTTGAAGATTGATCTCAAGTTTTATAAACTTGGACCAAGATGTGAGATTTAAGTTTGAAGATTGATCTCAAGTTTTATAAACTTGGACCAAGATGTCAGATTTAAGTTTGAAGATTGATCTCAAGTTTTATAAACTTGGACCAAGATGTCAGATTTAAGTTTGAAGATTGATCTCAAGTTTTATAACCTTGGACCAAGATGTGAGATTTAAGTTGGAAGATTGATCTCAAGTTTTATAAACTTGGACCAAGATGTGAGATTTAAGTTTGAAGATTGATCTCAAGTTTTATAACCTTGGACCAAGATGTCAGATTTAAGTTTGAAGATTGATCTCAAGTTTTATAACCTTGGACCAAGATGTGAGATTTAAGTTTGAAGATTGATCTCAAGTTTTATAACCTTGGACCAAGATGTGAGATTAAAGTTTGAAGATTGATCTCAAGTTTTATAACCTTGGACCAAGATGTCAGATTTAAGTTTGAAGATTGATCTCAAGTTTTATAACCTTGGACCAAGATGTGAGATTTAAGTTTGAAGATTGATCTCAAGTTTTATAACCTTGGACCAAGATGTCAGATTTAAGTTTGAAGATTGATCTCAAGTTTTATAACCTTGGACCAAGATGTGAGATTTAAGTTTGAAGATTGATCTCAAGTTTTATAACCTTGGACCAAGATGTGAGATTTAAGTTTGAAGATTGATCTCAAGTTTTATAAACTTGGACCAAGATGTGAGATTTAAGTTTGAAGATTGATCTCAAGTTTTATAACCTTGGACCAAGATGTCAGATTTAAGTTTGAAGATTGATCTCAAGTTTTATAACCTTGGACCAAGATGTGAGATTTAAGTTTGAAGATTGATCTCAAGTTTTATAAACTTGGACCAAGATGTGAGATTTAAGTTTGAAGATTGATCTCAAGTTTTATAACCTTGGACCAAGATGTGAGATTTAAGTTTGAAGATTGATCTCAAGTTTTATAACCTTGGGATCAGATCTCGTCACATTAATTCAAGGAGCATGTAACTTCATTTTTCACAAAAATGGAATGTTTAGTATAGTTGGATTCGTCTCCGAAACGATCTACAAAATATACTAACTTAATATATGAATTTAACTATAACATGAAGTGGCAAATAAGCAAAAAAACAACATAAAATTCAATGGCAGATAACATAAAAAACAGATACAAATGTAGGTGACCCCCAAGTATGTTCGCTTTAAAATGTTTATGTTCTCATTTGCTTATGATTATGCGAAGTTTAAAAACATTGTTATTTTGTTTGTTTACTATTGTTGTCGATGTGTCCATATGATTAATGCATTAAATCGGTAATTTAACTTGTGAGTGTTCCATATTTTGTTATTATATAAATGTTGTTTAAATATATGACCAAAACACACCCGGGAAATAATATCTGTTATCACTTAATAGGTTCAACTGATATCGATGCTTTTTTGTGGAAATTTGTCAAGATAAACGCAGTGCATAACTTAAATACAAGTTCACAATGTCGGTCAAACCAGTGTTAGTCGCCACCTCCAAATGAAAGCCACCATGTGGATAAAGCCATTCTTTGAAAATAATGTATTAATATTTAGAACAAAATAACCTCCGAATAAAAGTCACATGTCAATAAAGGCCATATTTCGTTTTTACCAAGTTTGACCTTTGTTTGGCTTTACATATGATATTTTTGTACGTGTGTTTTAATTATAATCTTAAACATATTTTCTAAATGAATCATCATAAAAACATTATCTTCCGTGTTCGATCGTAGAAAGCATTATTTAAAAAAAAAGAATTAACAACGTCCTCTCATGGTTAAACTTTAAATAGTATATCCTCATACGGTCGAACCTCCTAATCCGGAATCCTCTCTATACCGAACACGCACGTCAGCTGGTTCCCATTTTTTAATTGTGTATTTAATTCGTATATAGAAAAACCCTAAAAAGTCCGGAACCTTTCTAATACGAAAATGTTTTGTCAGTCCGAACCAGTTCTGATTAGAAAGGTTGTACGTATTGTATTGGAAACAAACTAAACTATCAGAAGCTTGAATGTGTTTTGAATTAAAGAATTAAAAATTAAGCTATACAAATGCACACACTCGCCGCCACCCACTCACTAGTATACTCTAGGAAAAAATACTTTTCTTTCAAAACATTATAAATAATACCAAGGACTAATGTATGTAGGCCTATATAAGTTCTTGATAATACACACAACATATACACATTCAAACTCCCCGCAGCGGTTACCTCCCTTGATCAGTACACGTACATTATAGTAGCAATTAAGGCGTGACGTAACCGGTGTGAGGAGTTCGATACATATTCAGCAGAGAAGACGACCTGGCGACATTTATACTGTAACACCTCATGATCACCTTTGGGTTATGACTACAATTATAGTAAAACCTGTATTAATTAGTGAATGAAGGCCGGCCATGTGATTTAAAAATGACATTCTTAGAAAAAACTGTCACTACATTTTTTAAAACAAATTCACCTCCGAAAAAATACCACCAGTCAATAAAGAAATCTCATATATATGCGATCATAAAAAATAAATGCCCGTTTTGATTAGCTACAGTCTTAATATTGACAAGGTCGTTCAGGGAGGTGTTACCGTATTCATTAAAATGGTTCGGGTTGACTTGTGTGTACAAAGCCTTTGGTGCAATGCATCTTGGAACGGGAACCAGTTTACTGTATTCATATCATTCAGTATATTTGTGAATTGAACCAGACACGTTATAATGCGTCTCTGATTGAACTATTGGTGCGGTTTACCACACAGTTACCTGCGAACGAGAACCGAAGAAATTTGAAGAGTAAGCGCGTGCATCGACACCGGTTTCAAAATGGCGTCAGCTGGACGTGGACGAGGCAGAGGTAGAGGATTATTGGCTCGTGAAGTACAAAAAGAAGACGAAACTCGACCTGGTGAAAGAGCATCAGGCGAACCTCAGGTCTGAATTATTTCCAATTCATTTAGGTTCGATCGGATGTCCGGGTTCGCGGTTGATACGATCTTGATTGTTAGCATAATGGGAAAAAGTGGGTGGGGTACATTATTATAATTTTTTATCAAAAACATCTAAGATTTAACATACATTATCGTTCCATCTTGGATTTGTTTGAGGCCAGTTTGTGCAAGAATCCAATGCCAGATATAGCTTTGTACATGGAAACTAAATTAAATGTAATAGGGATTAACCATAAAAAGATACATTTAGAAGAGGAAAATAATCATTAATAATGTAATGTACGTATAGCCTGACTCCATGGATACCAGTGGCTCCAAGAATCTGGTGTAAACACGAATCTTGCACTATTTCCAACCTATCATCAGCTACTGATCGTTAACGGGTTACTTTTCAGGCATTTTATGATCACTTCTACTCAAAACAAAACCATATATTTTTGCCTAAGTACAATGTACAGAAAGTACAAAATTGCAAATAACTGTTCTTTTATTTATCCTCATTTCGCTCTATTGGCAAATTAATTCCTGTGATACCCCATTATTGAAGAAAAACCCCAAATTTACAACATAAATTTTCCCTATCAAAGGGACTCGATACTTGTTCCCCAAAACAGTAGAAAAAGGGCTGAGCCTGAACGTTACTTTTCATTTTATATACTTGTCACTTTTGCAGTGAAATTTTGCACCGATCAGGCAGGTCATGACGTAATAAACAAATGTAATCAATTTCAGCGGGAAAATTGAATTAACAATGTAATACTAATATATATTTAGACAGTTATTTAAATTAGAGTACACTGGCTGCATGAAGTTGTCACCCATGGCGTATTCTTATCTGACTGACATTTCAATAGTCAGAAAGTTTTCCCCGATCATGAATTAAAAATGTAGAAGAATTAAGATTTGACTTGGAGTGAATGATCAATCACCAATTCAATGAATGAGTATGATTGACATTTTGTGTATATTCAGTGGAAATTCCTTCATTAATAAAACATTTTCTTTTCTGCGGAACCATCCTGATGTGGGCCTCAAAGCTACGTCTTCCTGGGGTGACAGAGCTGCTATCAGTTCAGTTGCTGCACCAACTGAGCTAATCAGGCTGGATAATATCACAGCCAATTTCATAATATTTAAGCAAATTTATACTATATAC
Organism: Lutraria lutraria; assembly: GCA_964023205.1. NCBI lineage: Eukaryota > Metazoa > Mollusca > Bivalvia > Venerida > Mactridae > Lutraria > Lutraria lutraria. The sequence goes on from OZ026849.1 coordinate 14,510,670, forward strand.
ACCATATTGATACATAATGATATGTATACTAAAAATTTAGCTGTGCATGACATAAAGGCCAGTATGCTTCAACTTTGTATGGCCCTGGCAAAATCTGCTGGCCAAGATCTAGTGCTAATTGAGATGTGTGTTGGTGTCTGGACATTCTGAAAACTTGCTCTTGTGAAGAGTAAAAAGAAAATCCACCAGTTTTCTGAACATTGTTGAATGTTCTCTCTTAGGAAGCAGGGTTTTTCAGTCTGTACAGCTAGGGCCCCTTCTCTGAAAATTTCTTTGAAATCTTGCAATTTTCCTCGGATTTCCAGTTTATTGGCAGAACCTTTATTCCCCAAATTGACGTCAGGTGAGAATTTATAGATCTCCAAAAGAGGCTTGAAAATGCTATTTTATCTCCATTAATAAAATTACATGTAGTTGCAATTATTAAGGGCTAGTAGGTCTTCCCAAAAACATAAAAAACCTGCCGTATATGACATGATTTGTTTATGAATTAAATTTTTATTATTAAGGGCTAGTATGACACATTGTGTTCCCAAAAACATAAAAAAGTTGCCATATAATTATGACATGATTTGTTTATGAATTTATTATCTGTTTTTAATTTTAGGCAGTTGAAAATGGCATCCCACGGAAAGATGCTCTTTCACGTCAAGAAAGTGTGTCAGAAATTGAAAATATTATGGAGACATTAACGCTAGATATTAGCGAGACTGACTTGAACCATTTGTACGACTTAGCAGAGAATGCCGCACATGGCGATGATGACATTAAAAAAGTGACTGAAATAGTTTATAATAAATTCACATCAGACCGAGAATTTGCTAAAACTGGGGCTTTAATAAGTGAAAAACTAGCAAGTTTGGAAGTTAATGGAACAAAATTTAGGTCATTGTTGCTGTCAATGGTACAAGTGGATTACAAAGGTGTGTGTTTATTCATATAATTATTAATTTTCTGATTCTTCAATATCATAAATTGTATCTATAGATATGCAGGGCTTTCATTTGATGATTTTTCCAAAGAATTGCCTTAATTCACAGATAGTTTCGGTCAATGTTAAATCTTAAATACATTTGCATTTTAAAACCGGTACAGCAAAGGCTATCATACAACACATGAATGTTATCAAATTTCACCAGTAAATCTATGTCTTGACCGTGAAGTTTTGACAACTTGATAGAATAGCATTACTGGTATACTAATTTGTTGTGTATTTTTTTAGTTAACTGTTTACTTTCTACTTTCTTTTAGATAAAGACGAATTACGTTCCAAATCTGTATCAAAATTTTTAAACAACTTGAGCTTTATGAGTCAAATATTCGGCACAATGAGAACTGCCGGCGGGGAAGTGTTCAAACCATTGGTTGGTCCGTTATATGAATGTTTCAATCTAATACTTGACACTAAACAGTCGGACAGTGATGAGTTGGAGTGTCTGAATGAACAAGTAGGTTGTTATTTATCAATTATTGTACACTGGCCTGTCATGGTCTGTTCAATTGGTTCTGTACCTTCTCTCTCTCTCTGTCTCTCTCTCTGTCTCTCTCTATCTCTCTGTCTCTGTCTTTCTCTCCCTCTCTCTTTCTCTCTCTCTCTCTCTCTCTCTCTCTCTCTCTCTCTCTCTCTCTGTCTCTCTCTATCTCTCTATCTCTCTATCTCTCTCTCTCTCTCTCTCCCTCTCTCTTTCTCTCTCTCTCTCTCTCTCTCTCTCTCTCTGTCTCCCTCTCTCTTTCTCTCTCTCTCTCTATCTCTCTCTATCTCTCTATCTCTCTCTCTCTCTGGGACGACTCTGAAATGACCATAGCTGTATTATGGACTATTTAATGATAGGTAAACATAAAACATAAATATCAGAAAATTATGAACTTAATTTTATCCATTTAACTGAAGAACATAGTTCTTCACATCCATGTTATGATGTAACACTGACTATTTGAGACCATATATACATGTATATATGTAAGTTTAGAAATAGTTACACTGTTAAATGAGTATGACTGACTGATATAGTGTATAAAGGAAAACTATCCAATTTCGGTGATTTGGACAAGTAGTTCCAAATCCTAAATTCACTTACTGTATACTTGATCACAAATTTGTAAATGAGCATACTGATACAAAATATATAGAGGATATTAAATGAGTGTGGATTCCATATTGAATTTATTGAAGCGAGCCTTTTGTGAGCTTCATACAGTTTTATTCAACGAGTTCAATAAATTCAAGACGGAATTTACACTAATTAAATATTCTTTTTATCACATACCCTGAAAATACGGCAAAAACCAACATACCTGTTTGACATTGCTACTAAAAACGAGAGTGAGACATGCGTAATAAGGCTTTTTAATCAGGAGTACAAAAAAAAGTTCCATTTAATTTATTATTTATGATGTTTCATAATGATTATGAAACATCATAAATAATAAATGTGTGAACATATCCAAAGATATCTAACCGTATAAACAGTGTGTTTGCTTACTCAAATTGTTAAAATCAATTCAACATTACTCCTGTGAAGTTATAATTATCAATCAATGTCTATTTGTTTCATCAAGTTCATGACGCTACTTTGTGACGTCATTTACATATTATATGCACGGCCGTGCCATACCGTTTTTACGGCACGGCCAAATCGGCATGGGTATGTGATAAATGTATGTATCAGTCACATTCAGTGAATTTAGTGTGAAAGTTTCCCAATTTTAGTCCAATAAGCTTACACCTGGGTAAAACCACCATCCTTCCGTAAACTTAGAGATTGCTGTACAGCTTCTTCACATATGAGTTTTTGTCAGACTTAAAGCAGTGAACAGCTAGTGATTACTAGTCAAAGATCAGCTTTGACACTCAACCTTAATGAACCTTTACAATAATTTTAAAAATACTGAAGAGAGACATGTATAGTACAACCTCTCCAAAGCAACACTCTTTGGGAGTATCAAAATTATATTGTTGTTGAGAGGTTGTTGCTCTAGAGAGGTTAAATTCATATTTAATTGTGCAGTGGCATATAATCATGTGCTGTTGTTGAAGGGAGGTTGTTGCTGAAGAGAGGGTCACTCTGGAGAGGTTGTACTGTACTTTTCAGAATGTTTAACTTATTGTTATTTTCTTATTGAATTTATTTAGGTGCAATCCATTGGCAGAGATTTAGAACAAAGTGATCGTGAGAAAATGGAACAAATGATGTTAAAGATACGAAAAATGATAATAAGACAAGGGTAAGTCTTCAACTTATGTTTGACTTGGGACACAAACTCTACAAACTGATTATTTTCCCCTTAAAAGCTCATTTATGATACAAAAATATACAAAAGACAATTAACATTGGCGGTCATACGATTCAGCCTTTATCTTATCCATGCTGTGTTTTTTCTTCAAATTTAGGAGAATGGTGGCAGGGCTCTCAGAAAGGTGAAATAAATAGCATCTTAGCATCTTGTAACATGACAAAGCATACATATGTTTTTTACATTTTATTACCAGTACATTAAAGCATTGATGATCACAGACAAAAAGAGCTCTTCTACAGGTCAATTAAATGAACTTTTTTACCAATTTGAAAAATGTTTTCAAGGATATTGAAATTCTACTGACAGGGAATTATTTATGAATTTCGGGAAAAAACTTTTCAGACATGGGAATTTCGGCCCAAAATCAGCCCCCATCCCCCCCCAAAAAACTGTTGACACTGCCATGGGTAGATATTTAAGTATTTTTTGTGTGCATTATTTATGTTTGTACATACTGAAAATGACAAGTTGGAAATAAAGAATTAAAACATCTGAATGAAAAAAAATGTAAGTTTTTGGGTTAGGGTATTTTTGTCCTGTAACAGCTAACCAGCAGTTTTTCAAGATGGCTTAATGTCTATCACATTACACACACAATTTCTACATTCATATTTTCAGATCAACGCCACAAATGAAATGCATATTGCTGGAGATTGTGGAATGTTATAATAGAGCCTGGAAGGATTTAGCTAATGATGTAACAAGATTTTACTGTGATACCATGATGGATATTTTAACAGATTGATCAATTAACAATCAATTAATGATTTATTATCATAAATGATGATTAATGATTTTTATGAAAGATTAATTATTATCATCATTATCACTATTCATTAGTGATTAAGCATTATTATTTGTTGGCGGTTAATCATTATTATTAGTGATTTATTTTCATTAATGTTATTTGTGATTAATCATTATTATTTGTTGGCAGTTAATCATTATAACTAGTGATTCATTCTCTTAATCATCAGTTATAATAACTTATTGATCATTATAATAAATGATTAATTTTCATTATTTTAACAAATTAATTATACTTGGTGATTAATGAAAATTGTATTGTTTTGTATTTGATCACCTTCTGTTGCAATCACTGATTCAGTTTGCCGAGACCAAGAAGTTGCTGGTATATTTTATCTAAAGATGTCCTACTTAAACTGGATTCTCTTCTTGAATTGTGTTCATTTGGTACAGTTGGGCTGATAGGGCCCGGCCCGGCCATCCTTAAAAAAATGTTTGTTTGCTGTCACCCCACATGTACTTTAGAATTTTCAGTTGGCAGGTAGGAAATAATCTTTTTTACAATTTTTTTTTGGTGTTGAACCCAAAATGCACGGTAGAATGCTATTTTTCATTGAAAAAAAATTGACTTAAGAGACCAAAAAATGTTGGGTAGAGCCTTTTTGGTAGTGTTTCAGCAAACAAAATATTTTTTAAGGATGGCCCCATTTTGCTCACATTGTTAATAAGCTAGTTTTGAATTTAACATTCCTTAATGGTGAATATGTCAAATATTGATGGACTTTTTAAGGGTAAATAGATCAAACAGGGGCCCTTTAATATTGCTGATTAGGGCTTGAATTAAGGGATATTTGTGAAAAGGATTGTATATGGTATTTGGAATCATGTGACATTCATTATGTGAACAGGGCCCTCATTTGATGGTTTTTGGGGCCAAATATTGGCCCCATTTCCCTCTTCAAATAATGGACTTTATTTCCCCATTTTAGATAAAAATTCCTCTCCAGATCAATTTTTTGCAAATAATTGTATTAAAATTCCCCTTTTTCCTCAAGATGAAGCAAAATTCCCCTACTTGAGGGCCCTGCACCCCTTCCTCTAAAGTGCACTCAGGGCCCTGAAATGTAAGCCTTAATATTCTGAATGTTAATGTGAAAAAAACCCATGAATGAACTATGATACGGAATCTCAGGACACTGTTTAAATATGGTCAAACCTGTGAACATAGACCATCCCTGTACAAGACCATGTGACCTTTATTGGCCATGTGACCTTTATTGACCATGTGACCTTTATTGATAATGTGACCTTTATTGACCATGTGACTTATTGACCATGTGACCTTTATTGTGACCTTTATTGACCATGTGATCTTTATTGATAATGTGACCTTTATTGACCATGTGACCTTTATTGACCATGTGGCCTTTATTCAGAGGTCAGTGTTTTCTAAATAATTATTGATGATTTTTTCAAAGAATGGCCTTTATTCACAGGGTGGCTTTTATTTTGAGGTTGTTGCTAAAACAGGTTTGACTGTACATTTATTTATATTGGTATTAGAATGCTGTTAAAAATGTGTGCAAATCTTTGAAAATTACAAAAAATTATATAAATTTAAAATGATACTGTTTCTTTTCATTTCTTAAAGTAAAGAAGAGTAGAAAAAATTCTTGCTTACTGTTACAACATAAACGTATGTTAGGGACATTCATATTGTATCAAGGCTATCTATTTATGTTTATGTATATATATTTATGTATAACATTTTTGGTTCGGAGATACAAATGTATTTCGTATGAAAAGGAAAATTCTGGTTGCAAAAATGAACCATGACTGTAAAAAAAATTTAGGGGCTGGTGAAGAAATGGGGCTGATCGGGTTAGCAGGCCCTTCTTATGTCTAATCATGTTCTGAGATTTGCCTTCTATATTAAATCTAGCTTATCATTCTATTCTACCTCTTTGTGCAATTGTAAATTTAATTTTGATTTGTAAACTTGAAAATGTATGTTGACTGTTTTGGTTGCTTAGAGCAACGCCGAGGAAAGTTGGTAAAATTAGAAAGAACAAATTATTTTTCTTTTTTTGTGTATTTTTAGCTCACATGTCACAAAGTGACAAAGTGAGCTATTAGGATCACTCTCCGTCCGGCGTCGTGCGTCGTCAAACTTTATGTTGTGACCACACTAGGGGCCACATTTTTGGCTCAATTTTAGCAAAACTGGGTCAGAATGTTAATATCAACAAAATCTCGGACGAGTTCGATATTGGGCCATTTGGGGTCAAAAACTAGGTCACCAGGGCCAAATAAGGGAAAACCTTGTGAACACTTTAGAAATCACTGTTTTGAATTTATCTTCATGAAACTTTGTCAGAATGTTTATTTTAATAATATGTAGGTCAAGTTTGAAAATGGGTAATTTCTGTAGTAAAATTAGGTCACTAGGGCAAATTGCTGGAAAACCTTGTGAACACTCTAGAAGTCACTGTTTTGATTGGATGATCATGAAACCTTGTCAGAATGTTTGTCTTCATAATATCTTGGACGAGTTCGAACATGGGTCATCTTGGGTCAAAAACTAGGTCGCTAGGTCAAATCTTAAGAAAAACCATGTTAACACTGTAGATTTCACAGTTATTATTGGATCTTCACCAAACTTTGTCAAATCGTTTGTTTTAATGATATAACGGTCAAGTATAAATATGGGTCATCTGGGGTCAATAACTAGGTCACCAGGTCAAATCTTAGGAAAACTTTGTTAACACTGTAGATGTCACAGTTTTAATTGGATCTTCACCAAACCTTGTCCAAATGTTTGCCTCAATGATATGTGGGTCAAGGTTGAACATGGGTCAGCTGGGTTCAAAAACTGGGTCACAAGGTCAAATCTTAGGTAAAAATCTTGTAAAAGCTCTAAATGTCATGGTTTTGATTGGATCTTGGCCAAACCTTGTCAGATTGTTTGTCTTAATGATATTAAGGACAAGTTCAAATATGGGTCCCCTAGGGTCAAAAACCAGGTCACAAGGTCAAATCTTAGGAAAACCTTATTAACACTGTAGATGTCAAATTTTGATCATATCTTCACCAAACCTAGTCAGACTGTTTGTCTTAATGATATGTAAGACAAATTCGAACATAGGTCGTCTGGGGTCAAAAACTAGGTCACCGGTTCAAAACAATGTTTTAATGAGTGAATAGTGATTGTCATGTGAGCGATATAGGGCCATCTTGGCCCTCTTGTTTCTTTGGTCATGAGAATGACATGTTTGTTTTTCTGTTTGGCAGCTATGTGTATACCAGGGCCATCTATAGTTGACCAATTTTATGATTCTATAAACTGGTTTGTTTTGCAGTATCTTGTCAAATAGTTAGATAAATCTTGTATAATGGACTTGAAAATATTGAAAACACAAAATTGAGATTTGAGCATGGAGACAGATCTCTAGCATTTTGTAACCTTACACTGGAGTCTTTTAAGCTTTTTACATTTAGATTTATTGATGTACATAATTAATATTTTAGTTTCTGTAAATAATTGTAAAATTTGAAACAAGGAATTCACAAGTTATAAAACCTTTTTGACCTGTCTCCGTGGTCGAGTGGTTAAGGTCGCTGACTTCAAATCACTGTAACCTCTCACTGATAGAGGGCCATGGGTTCAAGCGCCACTACCGACCATGTCTCTTTATGTGAGAAAGTAGGCAGTTGCTTGCGGAGGATTGGAGTCTAATACTGGTTCTTTCTAGGAACGATGGTTACATGTAAGTGAACTGTCTGCCTCATATCACTTGACTGTTAAAAAGGGGCGTAAAAATTGATATAATCAAATAAAAACTTTTTTTTAACAAGGATATATTTAATAACATAAAAATGTGTTTTGAAATTCAAATGAGTATTATGCTAACCTGCAGTCTTAATTGAGGTACAGTTAAACCTGTGTCAGCAGCCACTTTGGAATAAAGGCCACCCTGTGTTTAAAGGTCATTCCTTTAAGAACAGATGCTGATTATTTAGAACAAAATGACCTCCAAATAAAGGTCATCTGTCAATAGGGCCACAGCTTGTCTTTCCCAAGGGTGGCCTTTATTGACAGGTATGACTGTATTTGAGAACTGGAGAGCCATGCTTGTTAAATTAGTCAAAACCATATTCTGATATAGAAATTTGAATGTTTTTTTTCTGTTTTATTTATGTATATGTGATGTTTATTTCTGTATGCTGTTTATTGTTGTTTTTAAGTCAGTCGATTTTTAAAATTCTTTTTTAAGCGAAGTACAGAATATTTACCAAAACCATTTACAGTTGAACACTGTTGAAGTGAACATCATGGGACCCAAATATGTTTCCCATAGCAACCATATTTCACTGTATCCATGACATTGATATTAAGAAGATTGTTTTGGTTTTGTAAAATTTGGGAAAAGTAAACACAGTCAATACTTATCAGCCTTTAATGTACAGCAAAATTTGTTCACACACAGTCCGTTGCATACCACAGGTAACTGTATCATGAATAGATTATAAAAATAATAAAAAAAAAAATATTTATTACTATATTAACATAATTTGGTAATAAATATTTTTTTTTAAATTAAATTTTTTTTTTTTTTCATATTTTTATAACCTATTCATGATACAGTTACCTGTGTTGCATACATGTGTCCTGTATAATCAGTGACTGTAGGCTCAGGTTCAACAGCTATTTTATGGATAACAGACCCTAATACTAACATTAAATGACTCTGAACTGAAGTTAGAGGTACCTGACCCTTATAAATTGTGACATTTATATGTGATTAGATAGTACAGTTTAACTTTCAACCATACATTTTGAAATTGGATTAGGGTCAGTAATATTTGACTTATTATAACCCCGCAAATGAAGTTTGAGAGGGGGTATATTGGAGTCACTCTGTCGGTCGGTCCGTTCGCATAAAGTTTGTGTAGCGGACTACTTCCACATTTTTTAAGCTATTGCAATGAAACTTGAAATATGTTATCACCATCAAGTGTAGATGTGCAAGACACAATTTTCATGCCCAGCGATTCACTCATTTCAGAGTTATGTCCCCTTGAACATAGCTGTATAGTGTACTGTTGCAGTATTAGTGTCAAAGCGGCGGCGGGGGTATTAGTCACCTGTGTAACAGCTCAAGTTATCATAAAGGGAGGTAATATTCCTTACCAGTACTGTATGAGTATGATTATATAGGATTTTTAATTTTAAGTTTACGAATTCCAAAATTATGCAATTCGAAAAAAATAAATTATGAAAAAAAAACAAGAGTTTAATTATAAGAAAATGCTTGTATTAGGGTCTGTAATCCTAATGAGTTATTTTTTGGGATTTTTTTTCAGTTTTTGTTTGCTCAAAGTTTTAACATATCGGTAAGTACATCATTGTATGACATGAGGAGAAATGCAAGTGTATACGTATTTGTTGTATTCAACAATGTAGAACTATTTTTCTTTGAGTCAAAGAAATTTTATAATATCAGGCCTGGGATGAAAAAAAAATTGTTTTTATTATATAAGCAGAATAACATTAAATTTATAGTTTCTCATTCCTTTCTGTCTTTTGAGAATAAAATAATTTTGAAAATAATCCATTTCCAAATTTTTACTGAAAAATTCCAGTACAAAAGGATAAGTATGAAAAATACTTAACAAGAATCACATATTCAATGTCTTCAGGGTTGTCAATACAGCCAAAACAAAAATCCTGAAAATCATATGCGGCCGACCATTTTTGCCAAGCAAGAGGCCTTCAACCATATTGTTACCATATTTTACTTGGTTTGTACATGTATTAAAGAAACTCTTTCAATGCAGATTGAATTGGCCATAACTTTGTCATTCCTTGAGATATTTTCATCAAATAACTTTTATCTTGCTTAGGAGTTATAGCTCTTTCTGGACACATAAATCTGGATTGTCACCCCTGACTGTCTTCAGAGGCTTTCTGAAGTCAGTCATTACAAAGCTTGTCTGTTTTTAGTCATTGGATCGAGTTCTACACCTATGTACATATGTACTAAACGTCTAACGTCTGGCACAAATATTGCATACCCACAACAAAAATCTTTGAAATAGATTCTTAACAAATCGCCTGAATTCAGTATTAAACACCCCAATGACGTATGGACGTAAAGCATTGCCCAATAAAAATGACCGAAATACTATCTGTATTCCCGCATCGATGTCTTGATAAGGTTTGTGCACTGAGACGTCAAGTGCTACAATTGCGATAAAGTATGGCACGTAACTCAAAATAGCACCCACAGTAAGGACAATCATCATAAGAGTAATGTTTCGTTCAACTTTGCTGTTTTGTTCCGTTTTCCCTGCAGACGGGAAGTTCTTGATATTGTTCGCTTTACCTTTTTCAACTTTAAGTTGTTTTTCATCTTTAGTCTCTTTTGCGTCTATACCAGAATAAAAAATCTTGTCCTCCGTAAGCTTTGTTTCTTCTTCAACTGAACAGCCACCTGCATGTTCAGTGTCCTTATCATGTTCCATCCCTACAGTCAAGTCGGTCTTTTTCTCCTTTTTGATCAAGTTAAGCATGACTTCAATGACCCCTTGTTCCTCGTTAGCCGCACATTGGACTGACTCTGAATAAGATTCAAAGGCTGTTGTTGAATCCGATTTCTTGGCAATGTGCGGCATAGCAGTATTTCTCTGCCGCTTATTTTGTCGTCGTTTCCAAAGTGTCCGAAGAATAATCGTATACAACACAGCTAATATAATGAATGTGGCGACGAACACAAACACGTCAAAACAAGTGGAGAAAGCTTCAAACATTTTAAGACCAGGATCCCTTGTATAGGAACAGTGGTAAGCTAATATTTCCCTTCCTGTATTGGGATCTGTGATATTAGAAGCCACTATGTCTAGACGAACAAAATTTCTCAGCGATGTTATTAGCCCAAAAATGATAACGCCGATGAGAAGAAATTTTGTTTTAGCTATTGTTAACTGCCAATGGTGAGGCCGACATATTTTTCTGTATCTGTCCACACTGATTATCACAAATAAACAAGTAGATATGATGACCAACAAATGATTGAAAAAAGACATCAACCAGCATCCCATATGGTTCGTGAAGTTGAAAGCAAAACAAAGTCTAATAATTTCATCACTGAAGACGATACATGTTACTAGATCCGTAGCGGCAAGCCAAGTTATCAAACTATTGGTTGTCGTCCTGCATGAATTGAAGCGATAGAACACGAATGATAAAATGTTTCCGAGTATTCCAATTGTTATCACAACCGCTATATAAGCAATGGCAGAGCCACATTTAGCTATATTCCTCATGTTGAGCTCATGCAAAATATCTTTATCTGTTCTGTTACCCATCTTGTACCTTTGATTGTTAAGATTTAAAGTGTATATTGAACAGATCTGTACTATTCTTGAAGACAATACGATACATAATGTACATGCACTGTGACCTATTATTTTCCTTGTTCCTCAGACACTATTGTTATATTTAAGTTTACCGCTAATAAAAGAATAGAACAGATTAAGGATTTCTCCACTTTTACATACAGTGCACACATTTCTTCAGTGATACTGTGGAATCATTAATTTTCGTTGGGGATTTAATTTCGTGGGTAGGCTCATCCACGAAATCAAATCCCCCCGAATTTAAATGCAGAGATAAGGCATTTTATTCAAATATCAAAATCCACAAGTTATGTCCCCACGAAATAGCCAATTCAGTAAAAAACACAAAATTTGAGCCCAAAGAAAATAAATGAAAATACAGTAGCTCTAGTTTTTAGCTCACATGTCACAAAGTGAGCTATTAGGATCACTCTCCGTCCGGCGTCATGCCGTGTGCGTCGTCAAACTTTATGTTGTGACCACACTAGGGGCCACATTTTTAGCTCAATTTTAGCAAAACTGGGTCAGAACGTTAATATCAACAAAATCTCTGACGAGTTCGATATTGGGCCATTTTGGGTAAAAAACTAGGTCACCAGGGCCAAATAAGGGAAAACCTTGTGAACACTTTAGAAATCACTGTTTTGACTGAATCTTCATGAATGTTTATTTTAATAATATGTAGGTCAAGTTTGATAATGGGTCATTTCCGGTGAAAAACTAGGTCACTAGGACAAATTGCTAGAAAACCTTGTGAACACTCTAGAAGTCATTGTTTTGTTTGGATGATCATGAAACCTTGTCAGAATGTTTGTCTTCATAATATCTTGGACGAGTTCGAACATGGGTCATCTTGGGTCAAAAACTAGATCGCTAGGTCAAATCTTATGAAAAACCATGTTAACACTGTAGATTTCACAGTTATTATTGGATCTTCACCAAACTTTGTCAAATCGTTTGTTTTAATGATATAACAGTCAAGTATAAATATGGGTCATCTGGGGGTCAATAACTAGGTCACCAGGTCAAATCTTAGGAAAACTTTTTTAACACTGTAGATGTCACAGTTTTAATTGGATCTTCACCAAACCTTGTCAGAATGTTTGCCTCAATGATATGTGGGTCAAGGTTGAACATGGGTCAGCCGGGGTCAAAAACAGGATCACCAGGTCAAATCTTAGGTAAAAATCTTGTAAAAGCTCTAAATGTCATGGTTTTAATTGGATCTTGGCCAAACCTTGTCAGATTGTTTGTCTTAATGGTATTAAGGACAAGTTCAAATATGGGTCACCTAGGGTCACAAGGTCAAATCTTAGGAAAACCTTATTTACACTGTAGAAGTCAAATTTTGATTGTCTCTTCACCAAACCTAGTCAGAATGTTTGTCTTTATGATATGTAAGACAAATTCGAACATAGGTCGTCTGGGGTCAAAAACTAGGTCACGAGGTCAAATCTTAGGAAAACCTTGTCTATGCTGTAGTTTTCATGGTTTTGATTGGATCTTCACCAAATTTTGTCAGAATGTTTGTCTTATTTATATGTAGGACAAGTTTTAACATGGGTCATCTGGGGTCAAAAACTAGGTCACCGGTTCAAAACAATGTTTTAATGAGTGAACAGTGATTGTCATGTGAGTGATATAGGGCCCTCTTGTTCATGTTCTTAATGACACGCTGGTACAATTTGGTATTGTTTACAATAAATTCATCCGTATACTTGAATTTCTTTAAAAAATCACAAAATGTAAGGCTTTGATATTACAGTCATATTACACCCTTGGGAAAGACAAATAATGCTGCCTTTATTGACAGGTGACCTTTATTGACAGGTGGTCTTTATTGACAGGTGGCCTTTATTGACAGGTGACCTTTATTGACAGGTGGCCTTTATTGACATGTGTCTTTTATTGACAGATGGCCTTTATTGACAGGTAACCTTTATTGACAGGTGGCCTTTATTGAGAGGTTATTTTGTTCTTAATAATCAATCATGGGTTTCAAATGAATGGCCTTTATTTGCAGGTTGGCCTTTATTTGCGGGTGGCTGTTTACACAGGTTTGACTGTAGTGTAGTAACTTTGCCACTGGAACTATAACAACTGTTTCGTTCAAGTTTCTGTGGGTTTAACTCTGGTTTTTAAAGACATTTCAGTTATATGTATGGCGGCCAGGGTCCGTATTCACGAAGCATCTTAAGATTTTCTTTAACTTAAGTCAAAATTTTTACTTAAGTGTAAATTTTTTTCATGGTAAAAGTTTGTAAACCAGTCATCAAAAATGTGAAAATGAATTATCATTTTCATAATTGGCATCTTTAGAACAAAGATAAAATCATATTATTGTGTTTTTCTCCTTTATATTAGTACAAAAGAGTTAAGGAAAAAGTCGAATTTAAGGAAAAATATAACTTAAGTTAAAAAATTACTTAAAGACATTGAACCAGGAATGCGAGGCATGTGACTTATGGACCAGAAAGTCCCCTAATTCCACAGTAGGGGTTAATAAAACAGACAGGGTTATTGATAGACTAGCACCTGTTTACATAATCTGTTACTCTATACTTATAAAAACAAAAGCAATTTAGTCATAAACTTATTATCACTGTAAATCAATAAAATTTATTACCCCACTTTTTGACTAGGTGTCAAGTCTACAGACCGTGACCAGACTGGTTTTATCTGATTAGGGGCAATAAAACAATTAAGAGATTAGACCACATGTGGATTTTGGGGGGGTCACTTATATAGTAGCTGTTCAATGTCTTTAAGATGCTTTGTAAATACGGACCCTGTTCACCAAACCAGTTTTACTGGGCTGTATTCTACAGTACTGACTTCTCCATGTATGTAAGAAAATCGAATCTTTTCAAAGTATAGGAGGCTTAGACCCGCTGCAACTGAGATTCAAACCCAGAATGCCAGGTTATAAATCCAGCACACTTAAACCACACTCCACGACCCCCTTGTTCTGTTCAGTTAATAAAAAGAACATAATATGGGGTAATTCTTGGTGGATCCCACAATAAGTGAATTATTCTGTCTTGCAATATTTACAATAAATTATTGATCTATACAATTAAGAAATTGAATATTCAAATCAAAAACTCCGCCTGGTAGGCAACTGAATTTGTTTAATGATTTTCTTCCTAAAAAATTTGCTTAATGTATGTACATAACCACATAAATAACACATTCAACAAAAACTAGTATTTTTTAGAGTTTTATTCATTCATAAATAAACACTAATAATATTCACAATGCATATTAAATCTTCAACTAACATTTTGATATTTATAATACGAGAAATGTAGAAATGTTTCTGATCATCGAACCTAGGAATACTCAAATTTCAATGGAAAACCTTAATTCTTTTGATGACGTTATATATTTTCTAGTATGCGCCTGAAAATTACTTCAGTTTTTCATTTAAAAATCTCTCATCTTTTTATTGCGAGACTAGAAAATAGACTGGATAACTCAAATGCCAAGACAAAAAGGGGCCATAACTCCTGTGAAATTGTTTTGATTTTAACGGAAATCAAGTCTGGCCTTATTTTATTATTATTCATGTAATATTTCTTTTTAAAGTTAAAATTGGTGAAAAGTTTAGAAAGAATTTACCTGTTTCTATCAAAATATTGTTTTCAGACACAGTAATTTATCCCGTTGTTTATATATTCATACCAGAAGATAGTTTGATCCAATGACCCTATATTTTTTGGGACGTCAGTGGAAACCAGATGATAATTTATATCAGCCTAACATATGTATAATAAAACAAACAACACACAAAATGTATCATTTAATATATGAAATAATATAAATAGAGATATTAAAAATGCATTTTTGAACAATATATATGACATAGCATAACATCGTATTAATTAATATAATACAATCTCCACAAAACAATTTGGACTTATTGTCAAGCATCAGGCCCCAGTTTCACGAACAAAATTTAGTAGAAACTCAATAATGGACAAAAATTTTTTTTGAACTTTTTTTTGTCGTGACAAACCCCTTTGAGTGAGTCTGGAGATGTAACGTTCATTTAGCCTAATAAAATGTCTAGGGTCGAAAGGAAATATTCAGGTAGGCCGAGTTACCAGAAACAAACATTTTTTAAGCCTAAGCCAGACATCATGGTCTAATTAAGGCCTTCTGACAACAAGGAAGTGGATTTTAAATACCAGTTTCCTGATATACACTACACATCCCTCGATTCAAATTTAAATGGTATCTAAGCAACAAATCTAATCATTTAGCAATTAATCTATTTGATATCATTTCATATCAAAATCAGTGTTATAACCTAGATTATTAATTAAAGTCTTTGCTTATTGGTATTTGAAATTTGACAATATTCTACGTAACAAAGTCTAAATGTCTGCCTCGAGACATTGCTAAAAATACCTTCTACATAATACTGTAAAAATATCAGCAGTTTTTTTTTTCAAATTAACAATAGTTAAACAATATCATCATCTGATCTACTTAAAAATGCTGCTTTATCATTGGTTGAATTTAAGTCGGAAATAATGAACAACCAATCAAAACCAAGCATTAACTCTTGAACTCTAAGTTTTCCAGAATATATAACTTAAGTGACTATGAAGAATAAGAAAATTATTTCAGCCTTTTCATTGGTCATTTTCTGAAACATAGACTATGATCATCCAATCAAATACGAGTATTGGAAAAGATAATAGCAACTATGAAAGCTGCCTTATGATTGGTCAGTTGCTGTGGGCGTATTTTTAGAAAAAAAAACACCAAAATCCTCACCATTAACTAGCCATCACAATTTTTAAACAACTAAAAGTCATTTATTTTTTTCCTAAACTAAGTTCACAAGTTAAAATACAATTTTAAGTACATTGAACATCCATCCGTGGGTATCCAATTGTATTACTTTTTAAAACACCCAAATTTAACTCATACTTACCTTAAATGTGAAAACATCTACTTATTATAAATTCTCATTTTATATGTCAATCAGTATAATGATTAAAAAGAATTCCAAGATGTACCAGTATTGAAATACAGTACTAATGAATACCCCATCCCTGATACAATGACACTACCTTATTTATTTTTGAGAAGGAAAGAAGAAAATTATGCCGCAGCATGGACACAACATAATTCCTCAAAATATTGTTTGACCAATAAACTCAAAAAGCATTGAAAGTCAGTAAAATGTAACAATCCTCAGTGGGGTGTTCAACCGGGAATAAATAGTATTTTAACTGCTAGCAACTCGATTCCCAGATTAAATACTTCGGCGCCATCAGTTTTTTTCCACTGGCATAAAACTAAATGACAATGATGAATTCTGGGTGTATTAAAATTTCAATGAGTCTAGATGAGTCATACACTTGTCCTAAATAAACTCATTCTACATGTTTTATGGTATGTAAATTGGATGGCAGTGTTTGTCCAGCAATCTTACGACTTCTGTCTACAGTTGATCCTATCTGTGGATATTTCCCAGCAATAGCATGTGGCATAGTTTGCTGAAATACAAAATTATGTTAAGATTATTTCTTACTGAGTTTAAAGTCCCATTAGCTTATAAATTTACCGGCCGTATAGGTCTGTTTGTCCTATAACAGAGGAATCCAGAGCGTTTTCCTCCTGTGGATTACTTTATAGCAAAAAATTGTTTCCGAAACCAACATAATATTTTTTTCAAAAGATATCATTTATGGAAAAGCCGTGTTTTCCGGCAGTCATGTTATGCACGCATCATAGAGTGACGTGACACGCTCTATATATTTCCAGAAATTAGTGTTTTAAGAAGAAAAGGGCTCGTTTCGTCAGTAATTATTATCTTGGGATAATATCAGCCATTAATACTTGTTTTTTGCATATTTTTTTATAGCAAAAAGCTAATGGGTCTTTAATATCTCACCAACTACAAGGGGCACTTAGCATCTAGGGATAAACCATGGTATACGTATTACACAATTCGGATAATTTAATAAGTTATTTTACATTGAAAAGTTTAGGGAGAAAATCGGGACCGAAAATTCATTTCGGATAACACCATGTTTTCAGATAATCCAAGTTTGGATAATCTGGGTTCATCTGTATTACAAGTCTTTAAGACCCCTAAGGAGATCATACTTGACGCCATTGTATATTGTTATAATGACCAACCTGACGGTCAAGAAAAATAAAAGAAACATACCTTATTTATAGGATGATGGCGTTCTACAGTTACGGAGCTCATAGGTGGCGCCAGAGCTGAGCCCCCAGGTCCTTTAGCCCTTTTATTGTCAATCTTTGATGTAGTTTTAGTGCTTAGAGATTTTGATGTGCCAGGTCGTGTAGTTGATGACTTTACTCCCTGCAATGATTCAAAGTATCCGTTAAGTTAGATCAATCTTAATGGTTGCTTGTTAATAAAAGTATATTATTGACAAAGGCCAATATCATAGGAGGCTAGCACGTTGAAATGATAGTGCTTAACGGTTACTACAGTCTAAAATGTTAATTTTTTTGAAAAGTTACTTAGCGTTAAACCAACTTGATGCGATAACTGTCATTTTGGAAGTTGTAACCCATTATGTATATATATATGATTAATGTGGTTTTGATCCGTGTTACCATTTTAGGCCGTAATAACCAACATACACTATCCCTTCATCATGCTAGCCCCTATGGTACACAAGGCCTATAATCACATGATCTATTGTTTTCATTGCGTTATAATGGCGGCGCCCAGGAGTTCAAAGGTAAATCGTATTTTTCGTCTTTTTTTTCATCGAAAGTTTAAATGTTTTGATTTTTTCATGTAGCCCATGTTCCAGCCAATAATTTTCGAATCCATCGGTACCAAATTTAGCATTGTTACTGTCGTAGTTTGTGTTAAGACCCTGCAGAGAAATTTGAACTCATTCTCCTTTAGTACCATGGCTTTTAACAACAGTAATGACAGAAACAATGCTAATTTTGGTACCGATGGATTCGGAAAATTATTGGCTTGGAACATGGAGGTTGTGGGCGCCATTCGTAACACGATCAAAACTCAGAATTTTAGCACTGGGTAGGTAAGTAGGGATTTCCTTTTTACTATGTAACAATAGTAAAAATGGCCCCCAAAATATCTGATTTTATTTAGTTGCTAGGATTTTTGTGAGTAAGGCGAAGCACTCCAAACAAACATATTTTTATTTTCAGCCCAATGCTTATTAAACATGACATACTACATTTTTCAAAGAGAAATTTATGTCTACTAAACTAATCATACTTGTAACTGGATGAGGCAAAAAAACGGTTCAACCCCAAAACTGATGTTAAATATCACACAGAAAGATGGAAACATATTTGATGTAAAAACTACAAAACTTCAACTTACGGAAGGTCTTGATTGTGAAACCGTTGATGAAGGTCTAGAACCTTCACTGGTCACAATTCTTTCGCGCGATATCACAGTCTCGTGCGGTAATGTTTTTGGAATATTATAATCTTTATCAGGCAAACTCTCCTTCATGTTTTCGCTGATGTCATCTGGTATTTGACCATTTCCTGTAAAAATTTAATTTCAATCATTGAGTATGAGTTACTTCCCTTTGATTGAGACACTATTTTAGAAAGAGTTACATCCCTTGATTTTGAGTATACATGTACATTTGTATATCATTTTGGTGCTATTTGAATATTGACTACTAGAGTCATGGTATGTTTTGTATCCTAAGCTCGAGTAGTTTACAAGTAACTTACAATAGAATGAGTTGTAATGTTTAAGAGTTACTTCCCTTGAGAGCTTGTATAATATAAATAGTAGTGCTAAAAAGCATAATATTATCTCCCTTGAGTTCAAGCTGTAGTTTTTTATTCAAAAGTTACCTCCCCTGAATTCAAATTAAAGGGTTTTGCAGCATAGTTATTTCCCTTGAGTTCAAATCAGTGTTTTGTAGTATAAGTAATCTCCCTTGAGTTCAATTAGTAGAATTTCACAGTATTACGTATCTCCATTGAGTTTAAGAGTATAAATTATCTCCCTTGAGTTCAACTTGTAATATTTTGAAGTATGAGTTGTCTCCCCTGAGCTTTATAAGAATACTGCTGAAGACATAGACAATAACAAATGAGTCACCATCTACCTGTGTCCCTGTTTTCTTTCTCATCGTTATTGTGGAATATTGTCATGGCTTCTAGATTGAGCGCGCACACTCCGCGCATGAATGCTTTCTTCATCATTTCCTCGTATCGTTCGCGCTCTTTATGCATCTTAGCAACTTCGACCTCCGCAACTTGTAGCTTCTCATTTGTCTGTAACACAGAAATGATAAAATGCTCATTAAATCTGGGTTATTTTTGTTTAATGACATTGTACAGTATCATATGACACATAATCTTGACTAATAATATCGGGAAGGAAGTCCCGAAAATTTTCTTCTCTAATCTTTTCTGAGCATATAATTTCTAATTATATTTTAGACGTATAGGTCATTCCAAAATATTTGGTACTTAGAAAATTTAGGGTACACTAACACACAAAAAATAGGGCAGGTAAGGTCTGGCAACGGGAGACATGACAGGCTATATCATTTCAAAACAAATAAAATTCAAATTCATAACATGCATCAAAGTACATCGCATGTTGATTTCAACTCATTTTTCTTTAACACAAAATGAAAAGGCGCAAATTAAATTAGCGTTTGCAAGAAAAATCATACATGCAAAATTACTGATTAAGTTCTTATCATCCAAAAAGGTGATTACCGGTACTCAGTCAATTAACATCTATCAAAAGCTAAACAATTCAGCAGGTCCTTACCTCAGCTAGTTTGGCTTCGTAGTCTCGAGTTAGATGTACACAAACTTCCTGAGCTTTAGCTTGACACGCCTTCTCTAGTCTCACGCGCCATTTTGTCTTGATCACCGAATGCCAAGCGTCCCATACCTTCCTCTGCATACATCTTTCATGGTGCTTTCTTGCGATAACTGAACAAAATGTCTGAAATGATAATAATCCCAGATGTGAGGTAGATGTACAGCTGGTTTGTTTATCTGCTGTTTAAAGGCACATTAAACAGTTATGGTAATTTAAGAGCTGCCCCGGAGAGAGGGGAGATAAAATACAGGAGAACTGAGCATTTATATACATACACTTTTTGAATAGTTTTTTTCTGGTTTTTTATCATGCCCGTTGCAAAGCACTGATACACACCTCAGATTTAAGTTACACAAAAATGACCCCCCAAGATGATCTTTTTTGTGAATAATAATTTTCTGTGATTAATCATGAGAGGTATCCTTTCACATAAAAAAAAATTAAAAAATTGTGTGCCTTAAATGAGAAAAATTGAAAAGATTTTCATTATCACTTAAAACAAGTTTCCTGGTCTGTAATCTAATCAGTACTACCTTCCCCTGCTACAAAGAGCTGGCCACTTCTCCACATGTGGAGGAAAAATCGAAAATCAAGAAGAACATTATATAGTAATGAATTTGCATGGACACAGAAAGTATCACATACCTCTCGTTTGAAGTCATTATGTTTTAATTTCCATTCACAAAATGTCCTCATCATCTCATTTTTATCTTTCTGTTTCTGCATGGCATGGGTTAGGTTCGATATCACCTGATCCTTCCTCTCTATAGACTTCTCGTAAGTCGCTAACAGCTCCTTCAAACTGTTCATCTCTTCCATCAGTTTCATCTTCTCTGATGCGTGTCTAGAATTTAGAAAATAATTTTGTAATAATAATAAGAAAATGATCCGATGTGCAGGGTTTTCATTTATATTTAGTACAAAAGATTTTCTTATGAAAGAAGCAGATTTGGCAGGCAGTCAAGGGGGCCGTATAGTATTTTCGAACTTTTGGGATTGTTAAACTAATTTTTTTGCAATATTAACCAATAGTTTTCATTGGCAATCAGTTCTTAATGAAAACCCTGGATGTGTGAAGAAAGTTTGTATTCATTTTATAAATATTACAATAGTAAATTGTGTAAGGCATGAGTGAATACAATGGTTTCCTTTGTTATATGTGCAAAAAGAAGTAAGAAGAGATCAATGTTCTGTAATCACTTGCGTATAAGACCCATGTTTTCACATAAAAATTCGGGTCAGGAAATCAGGTGCGTCTTATAGGTGTAGCACTCGATCTCATTTTACCAGGGCTAAAAAAGCAAAAATTGGGTCAAAATTATTTTTTTGTTTACCTGACAGGTTACCAGTGACAATATCTCTCTAAAGGCATATTCAAAAACTAAGGGAAATAGATCTTTCATACTGTTTTAAATTCTTCATATTTTGGGTTACCTGAGACAATACGTCTTTCTTGATACACAAAACTGACTTGAAAATAAGACCCTTTTGTCAGTCAGCCTTGTGTACTAATAGCCATACTTTACTGTAGTAACAAAATTAAGATTAAAATTCCTTACTTTTCTTGTTCCTTTAAAAGTTCAAGACGTCCACGTTCAACAATTCTGATCTTAGATTGCCCAAACTCTGCCTAAAAATAAATATATTTGTATTTAAGATTCTAACAACATTCACCAAGAATTTAATACATTTCATAAACAAAGTTATAAGATAAAAATATCTCTAAACAATATTGTCAACTTATACATTAATGGTATACTGTACAACCTCTGTAGAGCAACACCCTATGGGAGCTGCAACTATTGACCGTTGTTTAGAGGTTGTTGCTCTATAGAGTTTAATTTAAAGTAAATATCAGCTTAGGGAAATTTTGAAGGTGTTGTTATGGAGAGGTTGTTGCTCTACAGAGGGCCACTCTGGAGAGGTTGTACAGTATTCTATCTGGGATTTTATCCATATAGTATATATAATTATATCTTGACAGAATTAATATCTGTAATTAACCACAAACATCTCAATACAGGCAATAACTTCAAATATCTCAATTGAATCAATCATTGCCATTTATTGTCAACTACATACAGGTAATCTAAGATATAACTGAACGATAACAATAATAAGAGTATAATTCACATTAATATTGATTGCATAAAGGTATATTTTCTAATTAGTATATTTACCAGAACGTTTCTCTTCAAATCTAGACACCATTGATTCATCATATTTTCCATTTTGGAAACATCCGGGTCTACAGTCGCTGTATACACCTTCTCATATTCCATAGATGTCTCCTGAATAAAAATAAGTCTTAGATTATCAGGAAAGTAGAATTGATGATTGTGAATATCAGGGAGCAGTCTACCTCAAGTAGTGATTTGAAATCCACCTCTTTTGTGTCAGAAAGCCTTTAACCATGATGTCTGCCACAGGCATAAAAAAGTTCTGGTTAGCCAAACTTCCCTAATGTTTTTCCCAAGCAACCCTAGACTTTTCATTAGGCCAAGGGAATGGTACATCTGCTGTCCTACTATTTACCCTCGTAATTACACATAGAAATCAACACATAGAACTACAGCGAACAAAGGCCACCCTTAGAGAAAAAGTATTACTGTAAAATGTGGCCTATATTGATAGGTGGTCCTTACTCAGAGGTCGTTTTGTTCTAAATAATCATTGACAGTTTTTAAAAGAATGGCCTTTATCCATAAGGCGGCCTTTATTCGGAGGAGGCTACTTACACAGGTTTGATTAAAATTCAATTTCTAAATTGAAAATCTAGCAAGACGAGTAGCCCAAAAAGAATTAATTGAACTTCAGAACCACCCAAAATTGTCAGCAAGCTTCAGCACTTCATTGATAAAACTGGATTAACAATATTTAAAACCTGACATACCTTTGTCACTTGGCCATTTTGATTTGTGTCCGACATGTTTGACAAATGTCTCGTGAAGTAGTGACTTGGGATGGGATCTAAAATAAACAGAAAAGACTGTAGCTGGCTATTACAGGTCAGACATATTCTAGGCATAACATAATCAACTTACACCTGTTACCTTAATGCAACCTGGTAAGGCCAAAATTAAAAAGTAATATGTTTGTTACACAAGTGGGTTTTTTTTTGTGGTTCACTATATACATTAATTTTTTTTAGTATTTTGGGAACATGACCCATACCCTTGGGATTGGGATTTTCAGTGGCGTTTTGTTAAAAATTGGGAAAATATGACATTGTAAGACTGCAATTTTAAATGAACTCAAACAACCACTGTCCATGATCATTACAAATCTGATTCAGTGAAAGATATCTTGTTTTCAATGATTTTTAGTTATTAACATTTTTTCCCCCGGAAGTTTCAATTAGGAATTTTTGTCAGTGAATTGGGATAAAAAAGATACTATTTTCAATTAGAAATATCACCCAATATCTGCTATAAAATTAGCCCCCCCCCCCAAAAAAAATCCCTGGTATATCGAGGGTTCAACACAAGAGTGTCGTAACTCATATTGAAATAAGAACAAGTTACGATAGTGTTGCGCTGAGCCCTTGATATGGTCAAGTAAAGATGTTACCATGAGGTCGGTCTTCATCTCTGATTGGGGACTGTCCTCCAAAGTCAGGTAGCTTGTCTCTGGGTGTGGTCTGACCATTTAATTCAGGTAACCTAGGCGATCGTCCAGTATTTATAGGCGTAACATCTGTAGCCTCAGATAGATCTAAAACACAAATTGTCATAAATCAGTTCCTCACTTGTTGCTTAATTTTTACTTACTGAAAGATTTTTTAAATCAATTTGAATAGCTCAGTAAATCAGATGCTAGAAGTAAGCTTCTATCTATTAAAGAATAAAACAATCAAATGGTAAAAAGAAGTACTTTTTCAGCCTTTAATATTTGAAAAACCTATTAGCAGGTTAGAAAGCAGGCTTTCAAACAAGCATATACCATACAACTATCACAGTTTTTTAAACTAGAAGCCAAAGGGAAACATGTCGAGACCCTATATGTCAATACAGTAAAACCTCGATTATCCAAACTCGGATTATCCGAAAACCTGGTCTTATCCGAAGTGAAATTTCGGTCCCGAATTTCCCTCTATATATTTCAATGTAAATAAACCTCGATTATCCGAATCGTCTAATCTGAATACCATGGCTTATCCGAAGTGAAAAACAGGTCCCCACAATATCCGAACGCGTATTTTCGCACCTATTATCCGAAGTCGACAATTAACTCTGATCGATCAGACAAGTTCATTGTAGGATTTCTTTAACGTGTCAAAAGTTGTAAACAACAAATTATCAAACCACTGTACGTGAACAATGGATTGTTGGTTTGGTTCATTGTTTGCAGTAATGGGAACAAAATTAGCCTATTACGATACAGACTCGGTTAGATCATTCACCTTATATTTTTAGCTTGATTTATGAATTGCATCAAAATTAAAATGTTCATTTCATTTTTCGAAGTTTGTTAAATTGACAAACCATACACTTGACCAATATAAATTACCGGCACTCGATTTCAAAATCATTCCATTTTCGGAAAATGAATACAAACACGATAAATTAAGATATCTTAGGACGACAACGATTTGTGTGACGCTCGTGTTTGTGACTGTAGCAATAAAATGAAACTCCGCGTTGGATTTTTATTTTAATTATGCTTGTAATTTAATTAAACAGTGTCCTTATTCTATATCCCGTGCATATTTCATTTCAGGGTTTCATATTTATCAATGAATTAACATGCTTTTAACATGACATGTGCTACCATTTGGGTATTCATTTGTATTGGTAGTTTCACTTTGGATTCTTCATGACTTTGACGAATTAATAATGGTACAAACTACTCATACATTTGTTTTTACCTTAAACATACATATGTTTGTCGTAAAATGTATTTTTTTCGTAAATGAATTAATAAATATAACGCATTAACTTTGTTGTTATTATATCTATACGTTGACGCCATACATATATGGGAGTGATCTCCCTTTATTTTCATGAAATTGTCTAGATTTCCCTTACCCTGGATTATCCGAAACCCTGGATTAACCGAAGTAATTTTTCGGTCCCGACGACTTCGGATAATCGGGGTTTTACTGTATATGGAAATGTTTTATCATACAGCCCTTTTTTAAGGTTTTGGGGAACGGTGATGGGGCCTTTTTTTAGGGGAATTTTGGGGAAAATATACTAAGTAAACAAGCATAGTGTAAAAAGATATTTCGGTCGGGAATTTCTTTGGGGAAAAATACATGTATCAGCTTTCATTCAGTTTACATTCAGCTTGGGGAATGGGGCTGAAAATCGGCCCCAAATTTGCCATAAAAAAAGGGCTGTCATAATATCTAAGTGTTAATCTCACCATCATCATCAAATGACACAGCCTCCCTTTTACTCAAGTATTGATCCTTGGTGAGTGTCTGCATGAATGATTCTTTGGGGTCGGTCAAAGTCTGAGCGAGACGTTTGGGGTCATATTTTGGCACAACAACAGCAAACTTTAGAAGTTCATCATATTCATCCTGAAAAATGGACATTAATACATATACATCACATTTGACTACATTAACTTTATCTTATATCTCATAAGTTAGATGTTTCAAAGTATTTAATGCAACAAATGTGCGTTAATACTCCTTGTATACATGTACACAGTCCATTCTTTACTCCATTCATGGTTACTCCTTTTATATAGTAGGAAGGAGCACAGGAGTTATTGTGGTCTCCTTTAGGAGCGCAGGAGCTAACATAGTCTCCTATATATACTCATGTTTTGTCATCATATGTGAGATACGTATATTCGGTGGAAATAAATAGTCACTTTTGAGTAAGAGTTATTATGAGTTGTTCCTTGTTCTGTAAAATTCTCATTGCATTTCATTAATAATTAAAATTTTAACCAAACTTAGTTAAAAATATGGTGTTACCTGTAATCTTGTGGATACACTACTTCCAGGAGAAAGTGGCGGCATGTCTGGTACACTGAGATCACTCAAAGTAGACATTCTGAGTGGTGATCATAAACAACCTAAAATTAATAAATTACAAAAGTTATCTCAGTTTTAATTAGAACTAAACCAGTATTAAAACAAAGTTATCAAGGACTTATACATACACACATGGATTCACAACCTCCGTATATATACAGTTAGAAGTAATCGTACCCCGCAGAAGGAACGTGAATCAATGGCCGGATTTTTTAACAATGATGATCCGAATGTTATAGAGTATCCAAATACGAACAGATGATATTAAATGTTTGTCATGTTGAAAGCGACAGAGTTTTCTAGTATATTTAAGATCATAAACACCCGATTACACTTTACAGCAGTCAAATAGTTGAGTATCGCAATGGATTGTGGGATTTTCTCAATTTGGCTATATTCAGCAGTTGCGAATCCATGTGTAATGTAGGTCCTTGGTTATACCTTATATGTAGCTTTTTACATAAAGCGGTGATATCACTTCAACTTCTTACAATAGTTACACACCGGGATGAAATTCAAGTTGGACATGAAATACTGTACTGACATTAATTAGGCCTTACTGACATGCTTGTTTGTTTATATTGAGTTTTACGCCCCTTTTCAACAGTCAGAGTCATATGAGTTGAACAGTTCACCTAATCATCTTTCCTGGAAAGAACCAGTATCCCTTGTATGCCTATTTCCGCCGATGCCCGGATAATAACAATGACTCGTACATGCGTGTCGCCTCCACTTCCTTTTCCGCCTGACATTTGTTGGCAGTGAACCAGACTATTGTTTACATTGCATGCTGCGACTTTAAAACATTTTTCATTGATAATTTATATAATTTCTACAGTTTATCGTTCATACTGCCATTTGCATTCAAATTAACACTGCTCTATAAATGTGTTGCCTTTTAATACAGCATTACATTAGATCTCTAAAGCACAGTTTTGATATTTCTGCAAATGATAGATGGTCCACACATTGGTTGGAGTTAATAAGTACTGACGCAGAAATTTCCCACGTTACTATGTATCTCAAATTTGATTGGTTGATAGGCGGTATTAAGGTCATTAAGCAAAAATCAATATGGATGTCAGTGTGTCAAGAAATGCGATCAGTTGATGTATTATTTTATTGTTATAGACTGAGACTATTTTTAATTTTATGTTTTTCGACAAGAAGAAGAATTGCTTATGAGGATTGAATGGTTGTATGTTTGCAGACTTGTACTGTCGTGCATTTAACACTGGTAAAGAGTTAGGTAGGGACGCCCTGTATACTAGACTCCCATCCTGCGTAAGCAACTGCATACTTTCGTCACATAAAGAGCTCGAACCCACGACCCTCCCGAACTGACATGCAACGTCAGTGCTATGCATCTTCTGTTCAAATCAATACAATTCTGACTAACAAAAGTAGTAAAAGAAATAATGTAAATTGATAAATTCGGAATCTGTCAAATTGGCACAAATCGATCAGCAAGTTGGAACACGAAATTTCTAATTTATTTGATCTTAAATTCAACAACATCGAAGGATTCTGTGACGCTGTATAAACTATTTGTTACCTGTTTATAAAATTTACTTACAGGTGTTTTTGCTAGTGATTTGCAATAAATTTCGCCGAATATTCTACAAAAAAGTGAAGACTTCCAAATTCAATGAATAATATCCGCCATGTTGTATACAGTGACTACAAATGTTTAAAACATCGATTCTGATTGGTTAACACACATGAAAAGCGATATTTGATTGGTGCGCTGTGCCGGTGTCAACAACGGGCTAAACAGCACTAAATTTTACCTTGCATGTCTAATTTAGAATATTTGCAAGCGCATTTATGCCTAGTCTGGTTCCCGTCGTACGAAGTG
Source organism: Lutraria lutraria (assembly GCA_964023205.1). NCBI lineage: Eukaryota > Metazoa > Mollusca > Bivalvia > Venerida > Mactridae > Lutraria > Lutraria lutraria. Next base: position 14,538,804 of record OZ026849.1, read on the forward strand.
ACAAGGGGCAGGTAATCCAGACTAATTTATGCCAAGGACTTATATAAATACACTGTAAGTTTAATAAATAAGTCCTTATTTATGCTGATTTAAACTTATCGTTCCTACATAATATAAAAGCAAGTTTGACATTATTTCCACTAAACACAATGTCATCAATTTTATTAGCACTAAAATATTCATAAAGTAGAAAATATATACATTATATATGAATATTTATATTTGGCGACCGGTTCCGATCGAACCAGTTTCCATGGACGTTATTCTAACTAGTGCTAACTTACCTTTCATAAGCATCCGGCAACTTCTCCACACACGTAGGAAAACGGCATTTTTGCCATGTTTTCGTAGAAGGGTACACGTATATATGACCTTCCGTGAACCGGGACCTGCACTGGGCTACATGTATAACTGACTTTAAGTCCAGCACACTAACCATGCCCTGCCGCGACCCTTAAACAATTCATTAACCAAATTATAAACTCATCATGTTTTATGATTTCTTTACCACTTCTCGCTTTGTTTGTGTAAATTATGTTGTGTGATTGTTGTATTATTATGTTATCTTTTAAGTCGCCTCTCTATTTACATGTGATCTCTCTCCTGGCGCCGTTTACTGATTAATGTGTTAAGAATGGCTGTTGTAAAAATATTTGTTCTCGAAATCCCTGATAATTCGGTCACCTTTTCCAGCATATTGTATTCCATGCGTTTATTACCATTATTTATTAAATTTGATTTCTTATTTTAGAGTAAAAATTGATGATATTTATTTTAATAACAATATTTTAAAATAGTTTTCATTTAATATTTCTATGTATTTTCATTTTTGGCAATCTAATGTCTGTGATATATGTACCATGTTTTATATGCTTTTTATACTGAAATAAATAATAATAATTAATAATTTAGCAAAACATATGGAAAAGAATTCCACCCAATCGAATACATGTATATTGTTCTAGAATATGTCAAATCTAGACTCCGCCAACTATCATTAACTCGATCGTTATATTTCAAAAAGGGTTTATATGCTCTAGCTACTCCCAGATTTTACACCCGTTCTTGCAATAGAAAGATCGTTATATATATAAATAAACGAAAAAGACCCATATGCTTAATATTTGTCATATTATACGCTTTATTTTACAATAATTTTATACACAATCTACATTATATTAATTTTACAGCAAATAAAAAACAACAATATATGAAGATGAGTGATTTTTAGAACATACTAAAACTTAGGTCCGAAAATATTAAATGCTCCAAGAGATGCATGCCTGTACTCAACAATGTACTAAAATGTAAGAGGAAATTAGGGAACATTCTAAAATTTCGGATCGAAAATAATTAATTCTCTTGGACATGCTGCCCAAAACATTAACATGTTCTCAACTTTTCTCCTGTCATTTTTTAGAACATTATAGAACTAGTATGAAAAGCTCCATAAGATGAATGCCGGAACTTTAGAATGTTACATAAAATCGTCATCATACAACTTCAATGATACAAGTATGTTGGTAGAACAGTAGTCGAGAGAAAATACACAGTTATAGCGCCACAGTTACTTGACACAAAATCAAATTTTGGCTGCATAGGCTACTTATATATAAGCCAAAATTTGATTTTGTGTTAAGTATCTGTGGTTATATAGCCAATGGCAAGGAATTGTGTAAAATGATATCCAATGATTTACGCATGTTAAATATACGTAGATCTTTAAAAGGACGTTACGAATCATCGTACACTAAATTATCCTGTAAAATACATATTTATATTATACAAGGCAGTGGATTGGGTATCACTTTTCCTACCATCATTGTTTGTATCCTCTCAATAGCTACAAACAGGAGATCATTACTCATATGTTTTACAATATGTACTTAAATAATGATTGGCAAGCTACATTTTTCAACAACTGTTAATCACGTATGTAGATCATAACTGAGTCGTTGAGTAACTCATCACATATACATTTCAATTCGTTATTCCAACTTCAGCTAGTTGCTTCCTTAACCGTTTTGTATATTCAACATAACTGCAAAATACAAAATAAATACACAATCTTTGTATAGTTATAAACATATGAGTCATTTACTACGGTTGTAGTTCAACTGTTCATCGTTATAGAACCTTAGAACAAAATGTATTTTGTATCATATTCCAAACATGTTCAGGGTGTAATTGATAGAATAGTTCAATGTTAGTGTACGTATCACATGTCTTTGTTTATTAATACGCAACAACTACACAACACATATGGGAGCATGCCCAATTTCATATAAACTTACAATGGTCCCACCATGGGACTCCCACGTACAGAACGTAATTCGGTAGCTTTCTAGCTGGTAGATTTTAAACCGCGAGCTCAATGCAAACGTGTAACTGCTTAATTAAAGCATAAGTTCATATTTTCGGAATATGTATATTACATACGAGCATATATATGCCTTCAAATACATTTTTTAAATTATTTTGAAGTATATGGGAAAAATATGAAAAATCAAAACCCCATAAAGTTGACGTACGTACCCTACTTATCTACATTTTAGACCGACATTTACTGATTACGGCACCGCGCTCTGGGACAGCGCGGTGTCTTTGGAGCGCGGTGTTTTTATGGAATGTAGTTGATCAGTAGTCGAAGATCCCGTGTTTAAACTGGTTGTGTACTTAAATGCGAACAATATAAATCCAGAGGTAAGCAAGTGGTGGACATTTGTCTGTCAAAGAAAACACCCTACGTGATAGACTAAAATATAATGCATATATGCTGTAAATCAGGGGCTGTTCAAAGAGGGAGAGACCGATATATAGTCTTTGAATTACATAGCATCCCGCACGGAAACGCATTTATGCAATGTAAAGTTCTAGTTACATTCAGTTGTACTAGATTGAACATGCTTTGTTTGTGGTGTTTTACCAAATATTTTAAACAGTTTTTTTTCATGTTTATATCGGCAGGCGATTACATCTAATACACTCTCTTCCAATTGGCACATGTGGTCGACTCTCGAGTCAACTTCATTCTACAAAATATTTAGAAATTAAACTTATATCCCATCATTTAGCGCAATTTTGAGACTTTAAGACAAAGAATAAATCACGAAAAAAACTTACCTTTGACTATATCTGAAATGAAGAAATAGTGACTGTATTCGTACTGGTATAAAGTATTACTTAACTTTATAATATATCTACATTAGTTATGCATAAGACTGGGTTGTTACTACACCTGCATAGTTTAATTATGAATGTCAATGCTAAATGTAAGCCTCCTTGAGCCATCCTTTCCGAGTTCAAAATATATTCATGCAATCGTAACTACTCGGGCATTTCCGTAACTGAGCAATACGCCTCATACATTATGTGTAGGGTTACACATTTTGGTTAATATGCGCTTTCCAGTCACAACCTTTTCAACACTAGGTACTCGTTTTCAAGAATCCTTCTCAGAATTGCAGACTTTCATACAAGACAAACAGGTTGTATCCATCGTTGGATTCCCAAGGTCAGCCATGATGGAAAGTAGCCCGTGAACAACAACAACAAAATGGCGGCTTGTCTAATATTTCCCAGTCACTTTTCTTTAGACAAACGACGTGGAGTTCCGATTGACATTCATAATTACCAAAATATATAGATATGTAATCAAAATAACATAACTTTAAAACAAAGAAAAGCTATATATACAATCATTAGCGGAAGATAAATCTATAATAATTAAAGAAGCAGATAAAGGAGGTGGAATTGTTTTAATGATTTTTTTCATTATTAATTTGCTTGACTCGGATATTGTTTTAACATTTTATATATAGATAGGTAATATATATATAATATATCGGATGTAACCGGAACTGTTGGAAGGATGTAATCAGCACATTGCATATTTGAAACAAGATGTAAACTATAACAACACTGCTAAGTATGTATATAATAATCAGTTTACAACTGTATCGATCTTTGTCATGGAATAAAACATATTACAAATATGTCTCTTGCTCGAATATTTTCCAATAATTCATAATAAATATTCGGACAAGAAAAACCTGGAAACATAGATCATTTTGTGTTAACTTATTGGAAGAAATTTCCTTCCTATGGCATCGTATTGAAAAAAGCATCCGTCGACCTAATAAAAGCACAGAAAACAGTACAACTTGTTGTATACGTATACATTGCAGACTGCAGTTTTGATAAAAGTTGGAAATGTATCAAATGATTCTGTTGATTTTTTATTAGCAAGATGCTGATAATTAATGCATGCTGGTATGAATTGAAATAACATAGGGTGTTAAATTTATATCTAATCACAATTCGAGCGCATTGATATCGTAAAATTAAAGGATTTTTGAAGAACTAAAGGAATACTTACTTATCAGTACTGAAATAGAAATACGACTTACGTTAGTAAATGCTCTAACTTTCATATTATAAACGAACAAAGTAAATGATAACTTACCGTGTAAATAAGTATTCTAAAATATTTATCAATATCTTAACATAAAGAAATGAAATCATACATTTTGAGTCCACTAAGACAAGGACCAATCCAAATGTTTGATATTACGTTTTGAATTACGAAAGCTATGTTCATATGTAAACCTAATCAACGGAATTCGATATGATTTGTTAGGTGTGCGGTGTATATAACTTCTCTTAAGCTTTATAGTAATAATCAACAACCATTTAACATTATTATTATCTAGTTGGTAGAAATAATGAGTTCATGTCGAACCAGGACTTCTTTGAATACTAATTGTAGCTATCCTATATATAATCATACAGTGTGAAAATGACTGGGAAAATAACTAGAATTGTATCCAGAGAACACGAATGCCCCCGCTGAGTGCTAAACAAAAAGGAGCCATAACTGCTGTGAAAATATTTCGATTTTAATGAAATCGAACTTGATCTGTATTTTATTATTTTTATTATACACCTTCGTGTCAAATATGAAACCAATTATTTCTTGAGTTCGCTCGGAAACCAAAATTCGAACGGAAGGACGTACAAGGGTAGCAACACATTTTGCCCTTCCATCATGTCGAATGGCAGAGGCATAAAAAAGCAATAAGAACTTGTTAATATGAACTGAAAACCCAAAACCAATAAATATTATACTCACAGTCCACGCCTGGAACAGAAAGGAGAATATCAGTTTAACTCGTATTAATTTCTAATTCTACATGCATTTAATCAATTTGTTTCGTCGTTTACTTTTAATAACATCACTCTACACACTAAATATGCTTGTATTGATCTAAAAATCATAGTATATTATATAAATATTCAAAGTCCACTTTCTACATCTGATCAGAGACATATGTTATCTATGTCTCTGATCCGATCGCAGTGTATTTAAAAATGCAATAAGATACACTTTACATGTTCTATTGGATCCATATATCAGCTACACATGCTATGTTGAATACAACTATTCTTGTGTCAGGTTGCAAACAAATTACAATCGTAATTAATGAATTCACAATATGTATTTATTGAATTATTAAGCTTTATAAACGATCGCATAAAGCAATTGTTGTAACAGTAAAAATCGTTATGTAGATAACATATTTATTATATATTATACTACAATATAAAATAATTATCAGTTTCAACTTTACCAATAAAAGCTATCAGGATGATTTACAACAGCAATTGTTTGGAACAGACAGCATGGGGTTTAAAGAGCATGTAGTTAACAGGGTCCAACCACAGACCCAGGGAAACAAAAAGATAAAACAAGGTGTTTGTGAAACACGGATGCCCCCCCCCCCCCTAAAGGTCAACTGAATAGTAAGACCTTGACCTTTGACATATTAAACTTAAATTTAGTAGGGGTAATCTACATGTGATGACCAACCTTCCAACCAAATCTGAGGACCTAAGTCCAAATCGGTCAGACAAGCAAGGTTTTTGTGCTGTAGGTTACTGTGACCTTGACCATTGACGTGCTGACCTCAAAATCAATAGGAGTCAACTACATGTGATAACCAACCAAATCTGAAGAGATTAGGCAAAAATTGTTCTCTAGTTATTGGTAGGACAAGTTTTGGTTTCGGACGGACCAAACGACCGACATTTACAAAACAATACACATCCTTTTTCTTCGAAAGGGAGCATAATAAGCAACAATACATACTCACCAAAAATCACTGAAATCAAAATAAAAGTACGTTATTAAATGAATATATGAATATATGATTTTAGTATGCTATCATTTTTGTTTACATTAGGATAATACTGTTAATTATTGCTAGTACTACATGAATCTTTTTTTTTCGGTAGCCATAGGTTACCCATTTATTTACAAAATGTTACAAAGACATAGAATAATACATTTCCTACAATTTATACAATATATATCCTGCGCTATTTTCTATAGACTTATGATGTATGTGTGTTAACTCTAGCATATTAAGATTTGGGGGGGGGGGGGGGGTAACAGTGGAGGTGGTGGGTAACAATGTATTTGTTGTTCCTCACCTGAGAAAGTTCATTTTAAAGAAATAGACAATTCAGCATTAATGTGTACTCAGGAGAGCTCAGGGTTTAGAAACTAAAAGAGTGTAATGGGTCAGGGGATAAGGGGTAAATTTAAAATAAAACTACATGAATCTTATCAAGAAGGAATAAGTTAATATACAAATTAGTGACACGCCAATAGTTGTTTTGATGAATAATTGCTAAATAGTTATAACACCTATGCATTTATAACGGAATTACATTAATCATTTTTGACATCGTGTATTTGCCAGAACGTTTATATATTTGTTCATATCATTATTTCCATATAATACATGCATGTAGCTCTTCAACTTTCATTCTTACTCAGTCTCTGAAAACGTTAATTACTGTTTTGTTGTCATGGTAACATTTTGCAACTTGTATGGTTTATTACAAAATACTTACATGTTGTTCAAATGAAGAATCGAAAAAAGTTTACAAAGTACTTACCGTTCCCATGGAATATCTCTGAAAAAGGAAACGAAATGAACATAATTCAAATTGTTTACCATAATTATAGGGCGCGTTTGTGACAAATAAACCGGCCAAGTTCGGTTCCAAACTGGTTTGTAGAACTTGTGTTTTCTGTAAGTTGGATGCAACCAAAATTGGTTAACTTGTGTATTTTTTTGAAAACGAAACAGGAACCGGTTTCATAATCCAACCGTACTGCCCACGGGAGTAGTTTGATCGGTTTGGTGTGTCCGAACATATGCACACTTTGCCTTTTAAAAAATGGCGACAAGCATGATCGAGCAATTCAATTCGATGTTTTTCGGGGATTAAATATAAATGCACATAATTATATAAACACTCGAACAATCGTACAAAATCAACAAATGTGTTATTGCAAAACAGATCAATATATCAATAACTAAATAATATGTGTTTTTTTGTTCAACATCGGATAACCTTAAAATTGAAAATGGAAATAGGGAATAGAAAATATATGATTTATTCTAATTGTCAGCAGTCTTGTGTGTGTGATTTATTAGTATTAAGTCCACCAATTTGTGATTTTAAAGCTTCGAATATTTGTACAATATACAATGAACAATGGTGCAGGAATAGGAGGAATACTAGTCGACAGAAGCTGGAATTATCCGGAATGCTTGAAAATTAGAGTGTCTAGTGAGTGGTTTTAGATCAGTTGGAATGGGGATGGCAACCTGACTATGTAAGTTGTTTGAAACATTACCAGGCGTTGGTCAATGTGGCGAAGGTCAAGACGTCTCCAGTTTAGTATGGACAACATAGCAGTGACACTGGACAGAAAATCATGCATGGCCCACCTAGTATCCCAACGCTGTATTATTTTTATAATATATTTTTTATATTAATAATATAAATGAAAAAAAGTTATTGCATATAAATAAGAAATTATTGAATATAAATGGAAAATTATTGTATACAAATAAGAAAATAATGAATATAAATGGAAAATTATTGCATATAATTAAGAAAATATTTGATATAAATGGAAAATTATTGCATACAAGTAGAGAAAATATTGAAAATGAATGGAAAATTATTGCATATAAGTAGAGAAACTTAATTTAGAATATTGAATGTAAATAAAAGTATTGAATAGAAATGAAATTTAGCGAATATTGCCATTTGACGTCGTGTCAGATATGGCAATATTCGCTAAATTTCATACGTAAGATATGAAACTTAATATTTAAAATTCAATAGGAATATAAACAAATTCTTACCTGAATATGTCTATCACACCAGGAATTGTATCTCCATTATTGTCGATGGTAAATATAAGACGGCGTTCAAATGCTACTTTCAGCATCTTTAGTAATGCTTTACCTTCTCGATTATTGGCAAGATAGCACGTATGTTCAGTATGGCCGTAATCATCTCCAGGTAGGACGGTTAGTTGCTGAATCAATGAATGCATTTTTATCACACATATTAAGGTTGATGAAATGTACGTTATGTACGTAGTAATTTGATACACTATATCTATAGGTAATTATGTCGAAATCATGAATATATTAGACGCATACCCGATAATATCATTTCTAATTTAATTATGATACGCTTAATTATTAGGTATTATTATATAATCTATAAATAAACAAATTTTGATTGGCTTAAAGCCTGATCCATCATCTAACATAAATGTCATATTCAACGGTGAAACTTGATATTTAATGGATATTTCGGAATTTCCAATTCTAAAAATAGAACCAGGTCAATATTCATCACACACACGATAGACGCATTGCGTATTTTGTTCTATTGTCCCTCCGAGTCGGGGGATGGAAACAACTCGGGCAGTTTTTGTCCCAACCCCATTTTCCTGACCACCGGACATTTTCCCCGACCCCAGGGCAGTTTTTGTCCCATTTTTTTAAAAATCCCCGGGCATTTCCTCCAACCCCCGGGCAATTTTTGTCTCGGTCCTTCGAACAAATTTTATCAAGACCCCGGATATTTCCCCGACCCCCGGGCATTTCAGCCGACCCCCGAGCAATGTTTGTCCCGAACCTTCGAACAAATTTTATCCAGACACCCAGGCATTTTCTCCCGACTCTCGGGCAATTTTTGTCCCAACCCCCGGGCATTTTCCCCGACCCCAGGGCAGTTTTGTGCCATTTTTTTACACATCCCAAAGGTATAGGTCATGTTCCCAAAATAGTAAAACAAAATCTGCATATGTATTATGTACACATTTTAATTACCGAATATTTCAGTTAAAGTTACTATTTAAAGAATCAAAAATACACCAGTTTACAGTCTTTTAACACCAAACGTTGATCTAATATAATACATAAACAACTGATTGTATCTAATGCGTTATGTTATCTTTACAATATTATATATATTAAATGATATAATCAATTGAGATTTTTACCGATTGTGACCCTTTTTGAAATGTCATTATTATCTCAAGATAAGACCGCCCATTATCATCTTTGACAGTGGAATGTATAGTTCCACCAGGTTGATCTGAATGTACATATTTGCATGATTAATTAATTCAAACATAATGTTACTAATGTTATATCTTTATCCATATCAACCTAGATGCATTCCCAACTTTCGATCATGTCTCTTTATGTGAGAAAGCAGGCAGTAGCATACGAAGGATGGGAGTCTAGTACCGGTTCTTCCCAGGAACGATGGTTAGGTGAACTGTCCGCCTCATATGACTCTGACTGTTAAAAAGGGGCGTAAAACTCGACCAAACAAACAAACTAGATGCACCATTTCACATTTATTTGAATTACAATTAATGTCTAATAAATGTCTTACAAAAATGTAGATCTATACATGTCGTGCAGCACATATTGTAAAAAGGATCTATCCTTAGTGTAAATATAACATTTATGTGTGATTAACGCCCTGTATTTATAGTTAATGACTCTATAAATGATGTTTAAGATATGATAACTGTTTTATTAAAACGGAATGAATAATATATACCACCATATATAATATTACAAACATCACATCTGATAGTCCTATTGCATGTTATCATCTGAGTGGTACTTGTATGACCACACCATAAAGTGATTTCTGACTGCAATAAATAGGATACCATGTTGTTCAAGGCCCATTAGCTTTTTGAATTTGGTAATATAGAACAATAGATAAAATGCTAGTAAAATATAAGAAATATATTTTATTTGCTCTAAAATAACATTTACATAATGACTTTTTACTTTTAGTCACATCTCGTAAAAATGTTGTAAGATGTTTTTTTCTTTTTTTTTGCAATATCATTGAAAAAGTGCTATATTTCTATACGTACTTCGTGAATAATCTTGAAAGAAAAATTCGATTTGTTTTTATTATAAGTAAAAGTCAGTTTCACTGACATATTTCTAGAAAGTAGTAATAAATATAACAAGATGTGCTATAAAACACAATGCTCACGCGTGACCTTTGACCTACTGACCTGAAAATGCACAGGTCCTGTAGAGGTTGTCATGAGGAACCAACACATGAAGTTCGATAATTGTAGGTGGAAGCGTTTTGATACAGACGAACAGGCAAATAAACGGATCTATCGTAACGGGGACATAAAAAAGTAACCAACAATCGATTTTTAAATAAAACAGTTGATGAACAAATAAGCACGTACGTGTGTCCTTTCCATCGTATTGTATTCAACTTCCGGTTCTTGCATTTCTGTTTTTATGTTCTGAATGGACATAAACAAAGTAGCATGTACAAATCGTCTACAATCATTTACAATAAGAATAACTTAATGAAATTGCTTTCTACCATGGAAAGCAATACTTGCTCGTTTTCCAACCGAACTGTGTATTAGTGTATTTGTAATAACACTCTAGACCTGTAAATTCGTTTCTTGAACAAATATGTTTAAATTAAACTGCTTTCTAAAAGTGTTAAGCATCTGATGTAGCTACATATACATTTTATAAAATTAACAAAAAAACATTTTGAAATATAAAACAGGTTTATAAGACATTTGATACACCATACCAACCATACTATGATTTAGTATTCACTTACACAAGGTTTCAAGTTCAAGTTGCCATTCAATTGTTCAATTCCGTCTGTCTTCTTAGATACATCCATCTGTAATGTATAACATGAATCTATTGTGTACATATATTTAGTTTTAGTTACAGCCCTTCACGTACGGATTCATTAAATTCAGAATGGAAAACTTATTTCGGTAGTGTATAAATTCGTTATTTAATATTCAACTTAAAGTCCAATTAGCTTTTTGCTATAGAAAAATATATGCAAAAAACAACAATTGCTGATATCATCCCTAGATAATTATTACCAACGAAACGAGCCCTAATTCTTCTTAAAACACTCATTTCACTGCGATTTTTGCTTTTGTAAACTTGAATTATGTAGAGCGCGCGACGTCACTAAATACGACGTGTGCATAAGTTGACTGCGGGAAACACAGCTGTTCTATAAATAGTATTTATTTCAATGATATTGAAAATAATACGATATTGGTTTTGAAAACATTTTTTCTTGCTATTAAGTATGCACGTGAGGAAAACACACCAGATTCCTCCGTTATAGGACTAACAGAAACTATAACGACCGATAAATTTATATGCTAATAGGGCTTTAACTTCCGAGATTGATATTTCACAGCACATTATTAACCTCCTTAGAGATTAAGAACTACCATTCATTAACATATCGAGAATAAAATGTGTAGATTAAAGCGTTTATCAATCAATACATATTTTACAACTATAGTTTTACATCAAACTTCAGGTTTATTTCGTCCTTGTCTGTTATATACTAGTATGTTCAGACGCCGTCATCTGCAATCCAAGAACACTGTAGTGTGCACTATTTATACATATCTAATTTCAATCTATATATCATTGGCAAGTATTTCTATGTATTGAGGACGCTGTGCAAAGACAGCTTTACATTTGTATACCTGAGTTCTATCATTGTCATACTTTATATACAGTAAATGTTTACAGAATACAAGTAAGGAAAAAATTCATAGAAAAAAAAAATATACAAAATCTACCCGAAACACTATATACACTCCACGAATTCTCCGACAAGAAGCCAACAATATAAAAATGTTATATGTGCATGATGTTTCTTTACAAACACGTATGTTAAAAATATGTAACAATATGTAACATAACAATCCATATGATTGTACGAGTATGAAGAATAAAAATAAATTTAAACAAAGAAGCCGAAGCAGCCATCACTACAAAAGTGGTCAAACTTAACTAGTTACCTCGGTTTCCTCTACATGATAAGATTTCAATTGTTGATACATCATATCAGTTCGTTCTTGTTCGTTCCTGCGTTCAGTTTCTAAATCATATTCGTCATCTGCAACAACACACACAGTCATTTCGAAATACATAATTAATTTCAAGAATACGTCTTACATATTCATCTAACAAAATATGTACAGGTCACAAATATGCTTTTACAGTTTTATCATTCAAATTTAAGAATTTATCATGGGTATCATTAAAGAAATTTTCACTCATTCTTTCTTCAAATGACACTAAAACTATAATTAATACAGCCAGCTTTATAACTATACTATTGAGGTATGATCTTTATTGCCGATTCGTTATACTGTTATTTATGCAAAATTGTGTTAAACCGTCACCCTAGAATTAAAATGAGACGTCTTGCCCTTTCATACTTGTCAGGTGGGCCTTTTAATCCTAAGGTGACGAAATAGACTAGTGTTTTAATCCTGTTTATAAAATAACATGTTCTGTGATTACCCAGGCCATATTTCTTTTTGTTTTGTTTTGGAAATGGTTATTTAAAGGTATTCATGTTACGATGTATATGCCGATTAGCTATGAATAAGTGGTAAAGAGTATTCAAACATGACATTACCTTGACTGGTGTCTGTAAAACAGCCAATGGGTAACGCATTTTCTGCAAATTCTTTTAGCACCTTGCTAGGTTGAAAGAAGAATTTTGAAATTACGTTGTAGTCAATCGTGTTGAATGTGTTCAGTATTGAAGCTAACTTCGGTTTAGATTTGATAGCCAAGATAAAAAGCTTCTTGGCTCGTTCTTCATTTTGAAAAGCTGCACGAATATCATTCAGTTCTGATTCAATAACTTTAACATCATCTTTCAGCTTATCAATATTTTGTTTATTTGTTGTTCCTTTTCTTTCTACTTCTTTGATTGCAAGCGTTTTTGCCTCTGTCATGTAGGATATTACCGACTCGGCGAATTTCTCGATTTCATTTATGGCATCTTTTTCCATCCTATCAGACGCTTTTGTCAGTGAATCAATTGTGTCGATGAAGTCCTTTCTAGAACTATATATGTTATCAATAGTTTCACGTAAACTATCAAGGTCGCCGCTGCCGTGAAATTTACTGTATGCCTCAGATATATACTCACATTTACAGTTTTTATGGCCGAACAGCATGCAGTCCCCGCATCCAAAGCATTTGTGTTCAGTGCAATAAAATCTTATGGTCTGATTGACATGATCGGCACAAGTTACAACGTCATGGTCTAAATCTTCTAGATTGTTTTCTGGTGCATTTAGAAGAATATGATTTTTACATTGTCTACTTTTAATGTGGCGTTCAAAACATGATTTGCATATGTACAGTTCACATTGCGAGCAGTATCCTATTGATTGTTTCTCTTCACACATTTCACATTGTTCACGTTTTACTTGTATTCCGTTACCATCTACTTTATTTTGTTCGAGTTCCGGCTCATCCATTACGTCAAATTTGAAAGCATGTAAGTATATACGCTGAAAATAGACTGTAAACATGCAGCCACATATTAATAATCTTCTGTGATCTCTGAGTACCGACAATGATAGATAATTGCGTCTTAACAATAATGACTAAGTACATGTATCTCCATTATTTCCAGTTGTCAAGAAATTGTTTACGATTATTTATGTAATACACAGTTGATTGCTAGTGGTATAAATACATTGAATAATGAATAGATTCATAAAGAAATTATGTGGCATTTCACAATCATTGTAATCTATAGAATGATATTTAGGTAAAACTTACACCATGCCTGCTAACTACTGTTACAATTTACTCATTGACACTGCTAAATTGTGTTTACATGATAACATGCTTACTGGAAGTTATAACTTGTGTGCTGTTTAGATCCTAATGTCTATAACATAATTTCATTTGGCTGTTTGACACAGTGCAATGTAGCCATATGCCGGGACTGTATATATAAGGATCGATATTTCGCATTGCACAGTTACAATGCTCCCAGCACAAACCACTCGCTGTGACCACGAACTATAAAAGATGCGATCAGCCACTAAGCAAGTTGAAAGTAAGCATAATGTGAAATAAATTACAAAATTGCACTTCACATTTTGACAGTAATCAACAGTGAATCATATTGTACATGATCATTTAAACAAAATTGAAATCAGAGCCTTAAAGGCACTACTGTTGTTCGGAACTACAAGGCAGTGAAAAGTTGAATTTCTTTGTAGTGTGAGGTAGCCTTTTAGATATACCCGCCATGCAATTGTTTATATAAGATGTTCACGTTCCATGTGCTTTCAATGCTTTGATTTATGTCTCATATCTGATCACCAAAAATAGTTCAATTAGCATACAGCACGTGAATTATGACGTCATTTAAAACTTATGAGGTCATTATTCCTTGAAAATGTACGTGCGGATAGTAAATATTGTAGTAATCCGAGGTAAGGGGATGGTTTAGAATGTTTACGACTGTTTTGTATTACTCGATTACAACTTTGCTTACCCATCTGATTTTGACTTGAATGTACATAATATTTGAATTTGCATTTATGCCATTGAATTGTAAAATGGGAACTATTTTCGTAGGCGGAAGGTCAATGGTAGCTCTTTCGTATGTAGGAAAAAATCCTGATTGATTGTTGAGAATTGGTCGAAAGTTCTTAACCTTGTTATCGTACCGAACAACAAAAATCATTAAAAATAAACACACATGCGAACAATTTAACTAAGTTAACATAATTGTATAGCTCACAGCAATGAGGGATTCAGTAACTAGTCAGCTATTTATGTAGTCTGAGTCATCAATGTTTTGTTAGATAAAGTTTTAAAGTTAAAAATTACTAAATTGTTGTAAAGCTGGATCTATTTGTATTTATAAATCGTACACGATTATTAAACTCGATCTGTTTTAACAAGAACGTTTACTAACCGCTATTATGTAACACGAGTATCACACAGAATAGATTTGCTTCATAACTTGTGTTTAACTAAAAATACATTAACTCACTGATAACGTTTGTGGTATGCTTGAAGCGAATCGTCGTAATTCTTATTTTTTATGCAAAATTGAACAAATTTGTTGCAAAATAATTAGATAAGAGTTTGCACAATTGCAGATCCTGTTTAACAACATCTTCATATATCAGTTTATATACTTAACGATAAAAAAAACAAAATATTCTACCTAATAATAAATAGATCTAGCTAGGTATCATTGTTAAAAACGCACCGTGTAGCATTAATTAATATATAGATCTAGTAACACATTTCATTTGTAACTAACATAGGATCGTCATTAATAAGATTACAGGGTCAATGCGATTTCCAAAGCTAGTATAAAGATAAGTTTAATTTGTTTTTATAATTTATGTTTGTGTGCACGCATACTCGTGAAATAGTTAAAGTTTACTCATTTCGGCATGACAATTTAAAAAAGTACTTTCGGTTTCGAATGAAATTATTTTGATAGTATATTTTAACAGTCTGGGACTGAGTAAATGTCATCAAAATTAAATTATCAAGAACGATGCTAATTATCATTATATCGTAACAATTAAGATAACCAACTTACCGTGATCTGTAAATGCACTCTGTGTTTATAAAGCAAAACACTCTTTTCTATAGTTCTGGCGGCTATAGTCCAGGCCTACACCACTAAATTTGTTTTAGTTTGAGAGTTATTTCAAGGTTAGGGTTAGAGCTACAGTGTGGACTATAGAGAAAAGTCGCACCCGTTTATAAATTCAAACACGGTGATCAGGTTCGCTAAATGACAGGCTACACGTGAATTTTATATTTCATGTAAGAGTTTCTTCCCTTAGGTAAACACTAATTCAAACACTCAGGTTCCCGGTCCATGTTGCAGTGCACCGAAGGCTTTGTACAAACAAGTCAACGGGAACCAGTTTAACACTTATTTAGCTTTACGTGTTCTACAGCTAAGTTAGTGTTAAACTGGTTCCCGTAGAGCAATTTAATTATAGACACTTTTATCCCTTGGTTAAATGAATGCTTTCAACAATACATAAAATAATGTTCGGAGGTATGGTAGCATGATATATTATATAAATATACATTGTTATCCAAACAGTTGATACTTATTAGCGTCGTTTCCGTATTCCGGAAATACAATGTTTTTTGTCCTAATGATATTAACTATACGCTTGGTTAAACAAGTCATTGACTTCGATCTACACTTCGATATGCTTGGTTCACTAGCATTTAATTTTATAGAACTACAAAGTGTGTGTGTCTTATAGATTCAAATGCGTGATTCGTTCTATTGTGTAAAATTGGTTTAATTTCGTTGGATATACACACTATATGAAAATATACTTATATAAGAAATGAATAATTCTAAATGCGCAATATATTAAACTTACAATGCAAGTGATGGTGACATGTATCTATGCCTGTTTTGTTGTGTTTTACTCATTATTTTATTAATATATCCTATTTTTCCATGTTATATAGTTGAAAGTGTGAGTTTTGGCCTGACAAATAATTGTTATGTCAGTTTGTCACGTGACAATTCAAGTCCCGGACTAGGCATATAAATTTATCCATGGTTGTCAGATGGTATTTAATCAAAAATGTTATTCATCGCGTGTCTCTAATTCGCTTTCAAATAGGAATAGGTAAGTAACTTTTAATACATTTCTACCTCCGACAAGCCACGAACACATGTTAGCTAAACAAGCCCATTTTGTTACCTCTTACGTAATTTTACAGTAAGTTCCTGCCAAATTGTTGACGAATTATTGTGTCCATTTGTTTATCTTAAAAGTATTCGTTCCAAATCGATTTGTAAAGTGGTTACGGGATGCTCAAAATGGACGCCTGTCAACACACAGCCAATATCAACGTATCCCACATAAAAAGTACTTTCGATACAATTGTTGAGTATTAAGATTATATATATAATTAAAGCATTACTAAAAAACACACACAAAAACTGTTCCTTCCCAGAACATGTTCTGTTTGTGCAAGGCATATTATAATATGCCAAACATGATATTCTAACAGAAATAACGATACAAAACATTAGAAGAATTGCATGTATTTTATTCAGTTTTCAATACTGTATTTTCGTGTTTTTTTTTTACTAAAATGGCTATTTCGTGGAGACATAAATTCGTGGATATTAATTTTTGAAAAGCCTTATCTCTGCATTTAAATTCGTAGGGATTTGATTTCGTGGATGAGCTGACCCACGAAATCCAGGAAATTAAATCCCCAACGAAAATTAACGATTCCACAGTATTTCGAAAAATTTAACTACTTTTGAACATCAGCATTTTGTACTATGTCTTTAAGCATTTAATTTACTAGATATTTAAGTATCGAATGCCGTGTCAATTAAATATACTGATTCAAAAAATGGTTCTATCAAATGTCTCTTATTTAGTGTCCAATAATTGGATGATTATTGTAAAGCACACGTCAATACAAGCTATTTACTAATAACAGAACCAACAATAAACATGCAGGGTTTACATTCTTAATGCCGTTGTTATGTCCGTCTTCACTTTGTTTCTTGTGTTGACTAGGGTCCACGGGGCTCCCTGTTGAAGCTGGAACTTTAGTATTCTGACGTTGATTAGGGTCCACAGGGCTCCCTGTTGAAGCTGGAACTTTAGTATTCTGACGTTGATTAGGGTCCACATTGCTCCCTGTTGGAGCTGGAACTTTAGTATTCTGACGTTGATTAGGGTCCACATTGCTCCCTGTTGAAGCTGGTACTTTAGTATTCTGACGTTGATTAGGGTCCACATTGCTCCCTGTTGAAGCTGGAACTTTAGTATTCTGACGTTGATTAGGGTCCACATTGCTCCCTGTTGAATCTGGGACGTTAGTATTCTGACGTTGATCTGGGTCTGCCGGGCTCCCCGTTGATGCTAGTACTTTAGTAATCTTGTTCCCTGGTACTGTTGATGAAATGAATCCGGTTGCAGAACTTGATGTGTCTGAAATATACACACAATTTACAGATAAGAAGGATGTTGCTGGACAATTAAATATTAAAATTGGAAATTCCGCTCATAAACGAAAAAAAAATAGACGATGTTATCTATCAGATAATTATGTTAAGGATTGATTTAATGAGAAAATTCTTCACAATGTTGTTTATGAAACTCTCTATTGTTGACTGGAATTTACCGTCGTACCAACAGTCATAAACGAAACAAAACTAGGAGCAGACAATGTTATATATATATCAGTCGGCAATTCATACTAAAATAAATGGTACATAGTTATCTCGGATACTATAACGAGAAAATTCTTGACACTTTTGTTTACTAGTAGTTAACTCTTTATTGTTCACTGGAATTTAACGCCCTAACAACTGACGGGGTCATATGGCTTCATTTCATCTTTATCGGTGAAGGAAGACACAGGGCTTACACTAGAACCTCCGACCTTCTGTTTATCACAACTTGCCTATTTGCATACAGAAACATTGACTATTCTGGGATGTTATGATTGTCATGATATACTACAAAATGTACAAGTGATCGAATGTCTGTCTTACTTGTAGGACATTCGCAACCGTACTGTATTGCCATATCCGGGCAGGCGTAAAATATATTCTTGAACGGATGACATACAAGCCCATTGGCCACACTACAGCTTGCAACATAGACAAAGAGCCACGATTTGTTTCCACTAAAGCCCGCATGCTTGTCATCGGCACATTGAGCGTCAATGACAGGTCCGTTGGGACATATTTTTGCCAGCTCCGATTTTGTAAGGCTTTCATACTCAGACCTGAAAATATTATAGGGTTTGAACACCAAGCGCTAAGAGACATTTCTGAATCATAATACTTCACACATTGCTTGTAACATCTAACCTGACTGTAATTATAATAATATCAATTACCCGTTTATAGGATTAGAGTTGTTGTACCATGTCTTGTCCCAGCATACCTTCGAATCCACACGTCCTGTAATGTAATAATTGTAAGCATTGTTTATTCTAATGTTTAATAATGTTGTCTAAGGTCGTTTATTAACTGATTATATCACGGTCTTCCATTGAACACGTGACTGAATTTCAGATATATCCAGAAATATCGTTAAGTGAAAGTTATTGTCATAAAATACTTGTCAATAAATCTTAAAATCTATGCTGCATTTGAGTACTATCAACAACATTGGTTTAAGTCGGTAGAAACAACAAGTACAATAAAATACTAACCATCTTGTGCAGTTTATCTTTTTATTTATTCAATATTCAAATAATGATATAACAAAAATCACCGCGTTCCAATTCACGACGCAAAATAAATACTTGTACCTGAGCTAAAATAACCATCTTAGACTAAAATTTCTTGTCGGTAAATAAAACAGTGATTTATCCTAATGATTGTTTTTGGAAATTATCTGTCTGCTAGTAAATATCAAAACTAAACACCCTAAGCAAAAATACTAATTTAAAAAATACCACCTCAGCCAAGATAGGTTCGAATGCAGACAAACATAACGAATGTAAAAATTTACCTGATTTTGAAATAAACACGACTGCGAATACCATTGTTACGTGAAAAACAAAACGGTCCATAGTATTCTATTTCAAATTCAAAATCTAACTAGCAAATTCAATTAGAGACAATTCTGAAATGCATTGGGATTATGCAATGGACATTCGTTTATATATAACATTCTTATCTGAAATATCAATTTTCCACTAAGATAAACAGATAAGCCGGTCAAGCTCCTATTGTGATGAAAAAGATTAAGAAATACTAATTTGACGAAACATAAGATATAAGGGATAAAGACCTTTGTCAAAATTACGACATTGCCGAAGAATGCAAATAATCCCACACAGTTGTGAATCATGTTTTTGGCCGTGTTTTCTTGTAAGTATGGTGAAGCCCTTTTTCTGACGGCATGTTAAATCACACCTGCTTCCATATCATGTATACCCGTGTCAAATCTGATGTATTAAGATGATTAAAAATGTAGGTAGATATTACACGCATATTTTAGAGACGGAAGAAAAGCTATAGTGACCCGCTGAGATAAATTGTGGCGTCTTGTTTATTTTCGTTAGAAGACAAATAATTACACAACATGAACCGTTTTACTTTTAAATAATTACCCCACGTATGTTTGTTTTGAATTTAACTACAAACATATCTTTTACAATAATGCTCACGTGATCGTATTATATATAATGTTTTTATGTGTTTGTTTGTGCACACAATGTTATCATTAAATTAGCAAAACATATTGACCGTGCTTAATGACTCAAAGAAAAATACCCTAGAAATCTGATACTGTTTCTTTTTATGTGCGCATTTATTTTTGTTCAAATCTTATTCTATTGATTACTGTTCTATTTATTATTTAATCAATTGTATTATACATGTTTAACTATGTAGTATATATGTCTTTGCAAAAAAATCATGATTATGATACTGTGAATGGCCAAAGGCATTTTGTCATTGCTGTTTATGCCAATGAACTTTGAACTTGCTATACGTATGATACGCTGCCAATTGGCCAACATGACGATTCTACATTCATGGGCTTCAGCGGTGATGGAACCCTGGGCCCATACAACTGTAGCTCGACATTCAACCACGTCGTTAAAGAGTTAACGGTTGAACGTTAACAAAATTCTTACAATCACTACACGCCTCCCGGTTTTACTTATCAGAGCTCACCAGCTCTCCAGTTCGGTACTCCATGCCTTTGCATGAGTTCGTCAAACACCCCTGCCACTATTTACGCTAAGATATCAGATTGAAGTGTTTAAGAACATTTAATTCCACTGTTTAAAGATTCATGCAGCGTTTGCTGAATTCAAAAATGCTCCGCTCGCTTCACAAAAAGATATAAACAACAACGAATTTTACCTTGGAAAAGAGGAAATCTGCTTGATTAAACATTAAAATCTTTGATTTTGTTGATTTTTATGTTGCGACCTATCTCCCTGTTATTGCACACTTAAGATAACCGACGATGTGCCGTAATATCATCTTCTTATTTCTTCCTAAAAGAATATTTTGAAGAATTGAGCGCAGTTATATATACATTGTATATAGATAGACATAGGTCTACAAACCAATGTTATATGCTCATTAAAACACTGGTAAGTGCAAATGCATTTTCTATAGGTCATGAAAGCGTACGGAAAGGTAAAAAAAGTGAAAGTGGATGTACCGCTCCTCGAGCCCAATAAAAAATCTAGGGTGAAAAAGTAGGGTAGGTCAAGTAATCAGATATAAACTCTTTGTAGGCAGCACAAATGAATAAACTACTACCTCATCATTTAGCACTGATATCTAAATGGCTGAAATAGCAAACTTTGTGACCATGTTGTCAATGCATAACAAATCTGTAACAATATATGGTCGAGTGGTTATGATTGTCGACTAGTAATTACTAGTCCTTCAACGCTGTGAGTTTGAATACCACCCGAGACACAATCTGTTAGGAAGCTGTCCTGCTAGTTTACGATTTAGATCGGTGTTCTATCAAGGTGTAAGTATGAGGTGTTCCTCCATCGTTAGACCTGGAAAAGCCGCAAAGTGACGCTGGATGGTGATGCGATGTTTGACTCCAGAGAACAATACTTTTATATAGTATATTTTAACATGAACAACACATGGGTCTTAAATTGTCTTAAATAATCGGGACAATTATTATATGCTCTAGAAGAAAGAAAAACACAAATGAACTATTAGCAATCTCAACTTGACGATCAGAAGACTAAAAGAATCAAACTGGTACCAAATGACATGATTTTATCTATTTTTTTAGTCAATATCGCGACATTTCAATACAAAACTTAATAAATAATTTGATGCACGTATCTTTGAATCGTTTTTGTGAGTTGATTTTTGTCCAACTCCACTAGGCCATCATTCGCTGGTCGCATGAATTTTCTATGCGAATCTGTGTACTACTTATTTACATCCGCCATTTTGAAATATCTATTTTTGTGGTCATAAAAAGAAACTGTATCATGTTCAACTGATATCTTTCAGAACTTTGATTTACTAAGTACTCAGCAAGTACTTATATAGACCAAGAAGTGGTTTTAGAACAACGGGCGACGATTCGCATCGTGTTCTATTTATTTGTAGACTGTACTTTTCTTATGTAACTGCCCCATGCTTCACAAAAATGTTACAAAAATAGTACTGCACAATTGTCATTGATTCTTCCATAGTTACCTCGGATACTACAATTTATTTTACGACTCATTTTATTTTTTTCGTAAGAGTTGTTGCTCTTGTTTGAAAGTAGAATACAATACATAAAGGCAAGGACTTATTTATACGACTATACCCCCACAAGAGCTATTCAAAAAGTGTCCTCTAACGATTGTAAGAAGACACTTTTCAAAAACTCAACTTTCTTGTCGGACAAATTGGTTGTTTATCTAAGCGAACCGTCTTCTTACGTCTGTAAGAAGACACTTTTGAAGAAAACCTCGTACTGTATCTATTACATACACACGTAGCCTTGAGTAAGAGAAAAAATCGAGGGAGCATGTGCAAACGACTTGTTCACACGGTTATATAACGGCAGTTCAGGAATTTCGTGAAAATCATACTTTTGGTTTCAATAGTGTAAATAACACCGAAGAAACTTCGTGACTGTCCTTTTAAAGACATTTCTTGTTTCTTTTATCTTCACAAAATGGGTTACTAGTACTCTCATAGACTGTCATGCAACTTTGAAGAGAAGATAACACAAAGGCATGTCTTTGTTTTTTAAAATTCTCACGGTAAACCATTTTCTATCATGGAAACCTATAAAAAATAGATATTTCTAAAATCTGTCCGCCCAATTTTGAGAAACAATGGGTGTAAGGATCCTAGTATGGGATTTTTGCTTTAGTATTGTTATTGTTATGCTGTATATATAGTTACATTATATTGTTTTGACATATGTCAGGAACAATTCATCATTTCGTTCCATTGCGCTTCAGTCGTGTTTTCAACAACGTTATTATAATATACGTCGGCTGTATCACCGAGCAAGTGTTCCTGGATGGTATTCTAACCAGTACTAACTCAACCTTCCACGAGGAATCGGGAACTTCTCCACATCACGAATGGACGAACATCGACATTTTTTGTCAGGGTTTCATTGAAGGGCATGACCTGCTGCGAATCGGGATAGCCGTGCCACAAGTCCAGCGCACTTACCAATGAACCAGGATCGCGACCCTAATAAACAATTCATTAACCAGGGTATAAACTCATTTCTCGCTTTGTTTACATATACAGTACAACATTTCCAGAGCGGCCCTCTCTTGAGCAGCAACCTCCCTTAAACAACGGCATGATTTTTCCCCACTGCACGATTTAACTATTGATTTAAAGTCCCATAAGCATATAAATGTATCGGTCGTAATATTTTCTATTTGTCCTATAACAGAGGAATCCGGGGCGTTTTCCTCCCGTGCATACCTTATAGTAAGAAAAAATGTTTCCGAAACCATTATCGTATTTTTTTCAATATCATTGAAAAAATACTATTTATGGAACAGCTGTGTTTTCCCGCAGTCATATTATGCACACGGCATAAAGTGACGTCACGCGCTCTATATATTTGAAGTTTACAAAAGCAAAATTCACAGCGAAATGAGTGTTTTTTAGAAGAAAAAGGGCTCGTTTCGTCGGTTATTATTATCTTGGGATAATATCAGCAATTGTTTGTTTTTTGCGCATATTTTTTATAGCAAAACGCTAATGGGACTTTAACGTCTCCAGAGCAACAACCTCTCAATTAATGACATCATTAATTTGCTACTCCCAAAGGGTGTTGCTTTGGAGAGGATGCACTGTATTGTGTTGTAAGAGTGTTTTATTTTATTTGTGGTATCTTGTCAATCGCCCCTCTGTTATGTCCTTTCTCCTGACACCGTGTATGAATGTTTGTATAATGTCTGTCTTATTGAACATTTGTTCTTGGTCATCTCGCAAAGAATCCCCCAATTAAATACATAAAGTTCATCATGTAATGTTCTAGATAATATAAAATCTACCTCTGCCGACTATCCTTGCTCTGTCAGTTAAGCACGTACATTGCACGTAAAGTCACGGACAAGGTCTACATTTCCTCGTGATAATCTAAAACCGATCGGTATCCTAAAGTACATTTATGTCGCCAATAACCCAAGTAGACGTGTTGGCTACACAAGCTCCTTTTGTCATTTCTTACGCTGTGTGATGTACTTCTACAAAACGTTTTGCTAAAGCGTTGACGAGTACTTCTTGTCTATTTGTTTGTTTAAACGTATACGTTCCAAATCGTTTTGTGAAGTGGTTTTGGGATTTGCACATTTGGCGCCCGTCAACACACCAGCAATATCAACGTATCCTACATAAAAAGTACTCTCGATACAAATGGTGAGTATTAAGAATATACATGTAAGAAAACCATTCCTAAAAAACATACAAAAACCGTACCTTTCCCGAAAACACCCAACCCAAAATTTGCTCAATATGCGTTGTCATTGAAGGACATGTTCTGTTTGTGTAAGGCATATTTATAAAGCTATGCCATAATGATATTATTCTAACAGAAGTCAAAATACAAATCATTAGATTATTATATAAATTATTTCGTATTTTAGACATTTTATTCAGTTTTCAATATTTCGACAAAATAACTACATGTAGAACATAAGCAATATGAAATATCTCATGTTGAATTGTCTTAAACATTACACGTACGAATATCGTATAGGATATTATAGTATTGAATACCGTGTCATTTAAATCTACTAAACAAAAAAAGGAATTGTTCCATAAAAATAAGGAAGAAACAAGCGTCTATCAAATATCTCTAATTTAGTCCAATAATTGTATGATTGAAGCAAACGTCAATACAAGCTAAATTTAGTCCAATAATTGTATGATTGAAGCAAACGTCAATACAAGCTAAATTTAGTCCAATAATTGTATGATTGAAGCAAACGTCAATACAAGCTAAATTTAGTCCAATAATTGTATGATTGAAGCAAACGTCAATACAAGCTAAATTTAGTCCAATAATTGTATGATTGAAGCAAACGTCAATACAAGCTAAATTTAGTCCGATAATTGTATGATTGAAGCAAACGTCAATACAAGCTAAATTTAGTCCAATAATTGTATGATTGAAGCAAACGTCAATACAAGCTTAATTTAGTCCAATAATTGTATGATTGAAGCAAACGTCAATACAAGCTAAATTTAGTCCAATAATTGTATGATTGAAGCAAACGTCAATACAAGCTAAATTTAGTCCAATAATTGTATGATTGAAGCAAACGTCAATACAAGCTAAATTTAGTCCAATAATTGTATGATTGAAGCAAACGTCAATACAAGCTAAATTTAGTCCAATAATTGTATGATTGAAGCAAACGTCAATACATGCTTAATTTAGTCCAATAATTGTATGATTGAAGCAAACGTCAATACAAGCTAAATTTAGTCCAATAATTGTATGATTGAAGCAAACGTCAATACAAGCTAAATTTAGTCCAATAATTGTATGATTGAAGCAAACGTCAATACAAGCTAAATTTAGTCCAATAATTGTATGATTGAAGCAAACGTCAATACAAGCTAAATTTAGTCCAATAATTGTATGATTGAAGCAAACGTCAATACAAGCTAAATTTAGTCCAATAATTGTATGATTGAAGCAAACGTCAATACAAGCTAAATTTAGTCCAATAATTGTATGATTGAAGCAAACGTCAATACAAGCTAAATTTAGTCCAATAATTGTATGATTGAAGCAAACGTCAATACAAGCTAAATTTAGTCCAATAATTGTATGATTGAAGCAAACGTCAATACAAGCTATTTACTAATAGCAGAACCAACAATAAACATGCTTCAGAGTGTTCGTTCTTAATGCCGTTGTTATGCCCGTTTCCAGTTTGCTTCTGATGTTGATTAGGGTCCACGGGGCTCCCTGTTGAAGATGGTACGATAATGTTCTGATTTCCCTGTGCTGATGGAATGAATCCGGTGACAGAACTTGGCGCTGTTGAAAAATACATCTAATATGATACATGAAATGACATGAAAGGAAGTGTTTTTTCAGTGTTGCCAGGTAATGTTTGTAATTATAATAGTCATTCGGAAAACAGAACAAATTCAAAAGAACAATGAAAATAATAGGTTTCAATTAGACTTTTCTCACACTATGTCTGGATTTTTAAAACTTGCTTATAATCCGCTTTAAAAATAACATGTTTTACGGAATGTTCTGATTATCGTAAGCTTATCAATAATTCATTCAAATATTTCATAAAATACAAATCACATATCTATCTTACTTGTAGGGCATTCACAGCCGTACTTTATTGCCATATCCGGGCAGACGTTGGGTGCATTTATGATCGAAAGACATACAAGACCAGAGGCAACGCTGCAGCTTATAATATAACGAGTGGAAGGGTCCGTTTTGTTTCCGTGAAAGGGTTCTCCCTTTTCATCGATACACATTGCATCAATGACAGCACCGTTGGGGCATATTTTGTCCAGCTCCGTTGGTGAAAGAGTTTCGTACTCAGATCTGAAAATATTATTGGCTTTGAACACCACGCATCAATAAACATTACCGAATCATGAGGCAACACACATCAATTTGTTGATTCATCTATGCTATTAAATGTAGATAGATGTTTAAGAGATCAGAAAATACATAGTTCCCACATCTACAATATTTGCCTCCCTGGGCAGCTATTTTAGTTGGCAAATTTCTTAACATGTGCTTATAGAAAAAAATAGAAAAGTGGTTATCAAATAACTCAATTTATAAAAGATAACTTAATCATGAAGTTGTTGAAACCATAAACACACCAGGTTTAAGAAAATGTAGTTGTCACACATGAATATCCTATATGTAAAATTATCAAAACAAAAATACAAAATTTAATATCTTCTACCAATTCTTGTCAAATTTGCCATCAAAGATGGCCGCCAAGGGAGTTAAATATTGTAGATGTGGGAACTATATATTAGCAGCCCAAAGTCTTGTTGTATAAAGGGTCCAAAGTCAAGTTTAAGTCTACCCGTTTATGTAAAAATATACAACGTGAGTGTAATTATGACAACAGTAGATAATACCAGTTACCCGTTAATATATGGAGTTGAGTTATTGTACCATTTCTTGTCCCAGCATACCTTCGAATCCACATGTCCTGTAACATAACAATAATTATAAGCATTGTTTAATTTAATATTTTATATTGAATGTTGTCTATGTCTATACAAATGTCGTTTATTAACTGATGATATCCCGGGCTTCCCTTGAACACGTGACTGAAGTTCAGATATATCCACAAGTATCATTAAAGACGATTGCTACAGCTCGTTATTATACTGATCAAGGGAGGTAACCGCTGCGGGGAGTTTGTTTGCCAATGTGTACACTACGGTAGCGCTATGCACTGACCTGTGTTATTCTGCTCGGGGCATTATTGGTATTTTCAGGAACTACATACAAAATGGAAATTAATATACAATAATAAACAATAACATAGCGTGACGTCACCGTATGGTACACATTGGAGCCAAGCGTAATTCAACATTGCGTTTCATTGAATAATTAGTGTTATTGACGAAAACACAAGTAGAAATGGAATAATGTACTTATTTTACACAAATAGATATATTTTGTTAATAATATACAATCAATATGTTTTTTTGACATTTAAAATCCTTCCGCGGAACTATACTTTTAGCGTATGTATAACTATCTAAATGTAGATAGTAATCATTTTTGGACTTGATTTTTATCAAAATCAAGTCCTTTGTAATCGTAGACTTATATTGGTCGCTGGACTCCATAACAGCTTGGTTAAAAGAATGCCACATAAAGGAAATAGTACGCAACTAAATGGTATGTTTATATAGAAGTATCTGGAATCTTTCCCCAATTAAGTGTGTCAGATCTAAATATATTTCAAATCATTCTATTGTAACTACATGGAAAGAGTCATGTATCTAAATAAGTGCTTGTCGGTAGATACATGAGATATTCAAATGCGTAGAATTAAAACCGCGTATTCACTGTCCAATAAAATATCTTGCCGTAAAAGTAGTTCTACTTTCGGTTTTCGTTCGATAGAACTTTCAGAAAAATCTCCACGGACGTATTCATGCATTTGCAACAATCTACCATCGATGTGTGTGTTTTGTGCCTTTCTAACATTTCTTAATATTACAAAGCGAATTCTCATTTAATCGTATTCCGGGATATTCACACCAACTAGTGTTATTTTGATGACGGAATCGCTATTTATAGACTCACTCCCCGCAGTAGCTAGTAGCAAAGCGTAACCGATGTGGGGAGTTTCATTTATCGAAGGCTAAATGTTAAAACTGCGGCTTAAGAATAATAATTCGAGTCGCTAAATACGAACGTAAATTACTGGATACGTGCTTTTAAAATTTACTGTTTAAGAGTTCCTTTTACGCCAGATTATTTAGAATTACATAATCACGTCTGAATTTCATGCAACATCAGGTTAACTATAGGACATATAGGTCTTACTCTACTGTGTCAGGACCTTTTTGATTTGAGTGACCCTGAATGTGTTCAATGCGACGATGTTCTGTTGTGTTAAAACCAGAATAATCAATGTTTGTATTTACTGTTACTGAAGTGTTGTTTACTAGTTTTGTACAATAAAGAGTTTTTAATGCAATTAAATTGTCCTCAATTAATGTGCTAATCATTAAACTTTCCAATATCAGGTTTTTTTCATTTTAAAATTTTAGCTAAGGGACTATAGTAAAGCCCTAGCTTATGTCATTTACCTATATGCATATGACCTGCATTACAATATGAATGAAAAATCGGTCCGTAATTTTAAATGTTAAAATATTTGTATGGGCTCGAACGATGTGGGTACACATTATTCTCTTTTGTCTCGTATGGTAAAAATCAAGTCCGACAGTACTTTCAGTACTTTGATTATGTATAGAGGTTAGACAAACGTAGTGACGTCACGCTATGTATAGAACGACAGTTTGCTACAGTTTACACATAGACGTGTA
Source organism: Lutraria lutraria (assembly GCA_964023205.1). Taxonomy (NCBI): domain Eukaryota; kingdom Metazoa; phylum Mollusca; class Bivalvia; order Venerida; family Mactridae; genus Lutraria; species Lutraria lutraria. The sequence goes on from OZ026849.1 coordinate 14,568,084, forward strand.
AGACGTAGGCAGAATAAAAACTGTTCAATACATTTTATTGTGTTTTATATTTGCATGATCAAAGCATTGGATACTAGTAACGGAAATGTATTTTTTAAGCAACAAAAAACTGGGGTCTCTGATATCGTTTTTGCTTATTTTAGGTCATTTCAAGGGCAGATAATTCTCGATGAAGGAAATGAAGGCCTTTTACATATTCTTTTTATGTAGCCTATTTCTTTTCATGTCATTATGCAAAATCTCAAGAATTTGTAAAGAATGGTTTGTTTATCTGTTTTCTTCTTTACCTAAAAACCAAATAGAGCTGTCACAGAGCTGACTAATACACTCACCACTGCTTTGACACTAAGAATGTGATAGTACAATATACGGCTAAGTTCAAGGGGACATAACTCTGCAATGAGTGGATTAATTGGCATGAAAAGTGTGTCTTGCACATCTACATTTCATATTGATATTATATTTCAAGTTTCAATTGAATCCCTTGAAACATGAGGAATAAGTTTGCTCCACAAACGTGTGGGATTTTTTGTGGACGGACGCGACCACCGATCGACAACCGACCGAAAAACCGACCGACCGACTGAGTGACTGCATGCCAGTGTACACTATATGGCTAAGTTCAAAAGTACATAACTCTGGAACGAATCGCTTGGAATGAAAACAGTGTCTTGCGCATCTACACTTCATGGTGATAACATATGCCAAGTTTCATTGCAATTGCTTAAAGAATATGGAAGTAGTTCGCTCCACAAATTTCTGATATTTTATGTGGACGGACCGACCGACTGACCGGCCGACCGACCAACGACCGACCAACCGACCGACCGACCGACCGACCAACCAACGACCGACCAACCGACCGACCAACAGAGTGACTCCAATATACCCCCTCTCAAACTTCGTTTGCGGGGGTATAAAAATGTAATTGCCAATTTTCTTAAAAATGGCCTAACTTCAACCGTAAAAAGGTAACAAAATGTTCAAACTGAATTGCATGAAATTTTGTAACATGGCCAAGAATAAAATGAAAAACATAAACCAAAAGTAAAATGTTGGTATTTGATTTATTTATAAATTATCTTAATATTTAAATTCAAGGGGAAATAACTCAAAAACGAGATCAGAGAAAATGCAACAACAACAACAACAACAGAATCTTACCGCATGTTAAAATGAACACGGTCGAGAACATCATTGCTACGAGGAAAATATAGTGATCCATATTATTCTATTCCAAATTCAAAAACTCACTAGCAAATATTAAAGAACCTTAAAAGAACATATTTCAATTCAAGAGACATACAATTCCAAAATGCATCAGGATTGTGCAATGCACATTCATGTAATATATTATATAACAGTCATATCTGAAATATCAAGTTTCTACTTAAAATAAACGTATAAGCCGGTCAAGCACATCTAATGATAAAAAAGATTAAAAAATGACAATTTGTTAAAATATATAATATAATGGATGAAGTCCTTTGTCAAGAAAATCGACATCACAATGATCGTACTGAAACGGGCCAAAAAATGCAATTTAAGTAACCCCCACGGCTGTGAATCATGTTACCCCAATAGACATCAAGTGCTTTTTATAGTTTTTCAAGCTAATACAGATCAGATTTCAATTCTGGAGATATAAAAATTCTGAAATGCACTAGGATTATGCAATAAAAAATAATTTATAATTATAACAGTCTTATCTGAAAAATCAATTTCAAACTAAAAATAAACGGATAAGCCATTCAAGCCACTCTTATGATAAAGAAGATTAATAAGTGATAATTTGTTAAACTATATGATATAAGTGGTAAAGACCCTTTGTCAAAAATTCAACATACATTACACTGAAACGAGCCAAAATGCAAGTAACCCCACACTTTTAGGAATCATGAATGTTTTTGGCCGTGTTTCCTTGTCAAATCGCACCATGTTACCCCTATAGACCTCAAATGCTTTTTATAGTTTTTTTCATTACTTTTTAGCGTTTTCCCTGCTGGAAACTTTCCGTCAATTTTATTCGTGGAGCCCGTTGCACAGACATATCTTGTTAACCCTTTACGTTTCAGGTACCGTTATCAGCAAACACTAAATCTATGAAACAATTATGATTAAACACTTTTTATTCACAAATAGGATCTTTAAGTTTAAGAAATGTAATTTTTACTAATTAAGATATGTCTTTTGAAGGACTACATGAATAAGTATGGTGAAGCCTTTTTTCAGACGATATGTTATGTCACAACTGCTTGCTTATATGTATAAGCGCTTCAAATTGCATCTTTCATATGGTTAAAAAATAACACGTTTAGATAAATATTGCACGCATAGGTTAAACATCGAATAAACGTTATCATGACCCGGCGACATAAATTGACATGACGTCTTGTTTTCTTTGGTGGAAGATAAACAACTTTAAATATTTTATTTTCAGATAATTGCCCCACGTATGTTTGTTTTGAATTTAACTGTACACACGTGTATTTTACACTATGCTTACGTAATCACGGTTTTTATGCTTTCGATTGTGCAAACTATGCTATGATATGATACGCTGCCAGTTTGTCAAGAAGATGTACTGCATTCATGGTCCTCGACGGGGATTGAAACCATGTCTCCTAATACTGTAGGCCGACATTCAACCACGTCGCTAAAGAGTTAACCCAACAGCAAAGCTGCTGAAAGAAGCTAATGTTCCTTCAATCACTACACGCCCCCACCCGTTTACTTATCAGAGCTCGTCAGCTCTACAGTTCGATACTCCATGCCTCAAATACCCCTACCACTACTAACGTTACCAAATATCATAATAAAGTGTTCAAGAACATTTTATTCTACTGTTTAACGATTCCAGCAGCGATTGCTAAATTCAAACATGCTAAGCTCGCTTTCACAAAAGATATAAACTGCAATATATTCTACCCCAGATAAGAGGAAAACGGTCTGATTAAGCATTGACAATGTTTCATTTTCTATTTTTATATTGTCCGAGTTATTTACCTTTCATTATGACATTAAGTTATCCGACTAAATGACACAATATCGTAGTGTGATGTTTTCCTGAAAAAATTACTTGAAAGAACTGAGTGCAGTTAATGTTATAAGTCTACAAACAAATGTTAGTTGATGGTTACATGCTCTTCAAAGATTTGATAGGTAATGAGTTTCTTTGGGTCTAGAATGCGTGTGGAAAGGTAAACAAGTGAAAAGTGGATGTTCCGCTCCTCGAACAAAAACACCAGGGTAGCGAAGAAAAATAGATCTGCCCTTGAAATGACCTGAAATAAGCAAAACATCCAAATTCAAGGGCAGATAATTCAAAAACGAGATCAGTGACCCTCAATTTTTTTTCGCATAAAATGTTTTTGTTATCATATGCTACGATTATGCAAAGTTTTGAACAATTCTATTGTTCAGTTTTTATTTTTCCTATATGTCTATGTGAAAAATGTAGCGAGATGTAGCAAATGCCTTGAATGGGATTTTTCTTGAGCATAATCATGGTTCTGTTGTACGTAAGATAATGATATGCATTTCAGTGAGTTTAACGAACCCTTTTTCTGGACTGTCTTCTAACCAATACTGCTAACTATACCTTCCACAAGAAGCCGGTAACTTCTCCAGACATTGAGAAAAGTCAACTTTATGTCAGGCTTTCAAAGAAGGATATGACCTGCCGCAAATCGGGTAGGTCGGGCTAAAAGTCAAGAACCACAGCATCACGACCGCGGTCATGATTTCTTTACCACTTCTCGATTTGTTCACATATATCAATTATGCTGTAAGAGTGTTTTATCTTGTGATATCTTACCAATCGCCTCTCTGTGACTAGTGTTCTCTCTTGTAACATAGTCACATATTTTGTAATATTACTTGGTACTAGTAATTAATTAAGGTATTGCTAATTGATATTCGGTTGTGTTTTATATGATGATTATTTCAGTGTAGTATACTAGTATTCTGTAGTGTCGGAGACGTTTAAGCTTTTAACGTTCAAAAGTATAGAATATGTTTATTTGGCTGCAATGCAGATCACTGGTCTAAAATGTATTGTCTTAATTTGGAAATATTGTTTAAGTACATAAGTTAATGCATTGCTTTGGAACCTTAAAATATTATTTTTAAATACTAACAATCTGTAGGTGCATGTTGTGGTATTCAAATTAAGTATCATGATTGTTACTTAGTACAAACAGAATCCCGAGATTGAACTTTTTGTTACATTCCTTAAACATCAGGCGACCCTGAGGATTTGTATAAAAGCTGAGTATGTCTGGACGCTCGGTAGAGAGAGGGAGGGACTTAAGACAGAACATGCGAACATTAGAACCTGGATTGTTGTAAATAAGACTGATGACAGTTTTAACATTTGTTTTTATTCGTTGACTACGGCACACTCTCCTGGCATCGTGTACCGATGAATTTCTTTGGAATGACTGTTTTATAAAATATTTGTTCTTGGCCATCCCTGAGAATCTGGTCAATTGTCCAGCATATTGTATTGCATGATTTTAACAAAACATATGATAAAGAATTCCTCCCAATTAAATACATGTATTGCTCATTCAGTTTGTCACGTGACCAATCAAGTCACGGACAAGGCATATATGTCTCAGTGGTCGCTGCGTCCGTCATCTGTGTGAGCTCTAAAAGAGTTTTGTGCCGGATGAAATCAGGATCGACCTTCGCCGTCCAGGTTTTCAACATAGGCACTCGATTCCGTGATTTTTATACGTTTACAGACGTTATTTTTCAATTTCACCCATCAAACAACGCAAATCTGTCGAAAGAAAAATCTTCATTTTTTCCCTTACTGAGTGTATAAAATACTCCAAGGTAGTGAACTCGCCATCTTTTCGATTGACGGTAGTGACGAAAATAAGCGTGGGTCACGGCTTTCCTTTTAATCTGCACGTGCTTTCCGGGAACATTGCTTTCGTTGTAGTGTTCCCCAACTTTAAAAGTTTTGACAGCTTTCACAAGGAAAGCCGGGACCCACGCTTATTTTCGTCACTTCCGTCAATCGAAAAGATGGCGAGTTCACTACCTTGGAGTATTTTATACACTCAATAAGGGAAAAAATGAAGATTTTTCTTTCGACAGATTTGCGTTGTTTGATAGGTGAAATTGAAAAATAACGTCTGTAAACGTATAAAAATCACGAAATCGAGTGACTATGGTTTTCAAAGGTAAGTCTCGCTCCATCATTTTATTTAATCGAAAGTTATTTATCTCGTGTCTCTAATTTTCTTTGAAAAGTAACTTGTGATACATGAAATGCCATCGTTAACCCGTGAATGCACATTAGCTAAACAAGCATGCTTTGTTATTTCTTACGTAGCATGCAGTACTTTTACCGTAATTTCCTGCCAAATTTGTTGACGAATGCGTTTGTCTATTTGTTCATTTTAAACGTATTCGTTCTAAATCGATTTTGAAAATTGGTTATGGGACGCTCAAAATGGACGCCAGTGAACATATGGCCATTTTCAACATATCCCACATTGAAAATTCTTTCGATACAAATGTTGAACATTGACAAGAAAACGATTCATAGAAAAATCGCACCTTTTCGAAAATCCTCCAGTCCCCAAACCACTCAACATGCTATAGTATTCCTGAACATGTTTTGTTTATAACAGGCATATTTATGATATTTGCCAATTCACAGTTTGTCCTAATTTCTTGTCCAATGAAATGTCCGCATTTCATTTAGAATAAAATTTGGAATATATATCGTATAAAATGTACCAAGAACCTGGTATGGAGAAAATAAGTGAGTTATATACTAGTACACTTGGACAAACTGTAAATCTGGCAATTTACTTCATGCTCGTGACATAAAATTCAAAATATGGATGATAATTACTTTTAAATTAGTAATATATTTGTAGTATTATATAAACAAACAAAACGATACAATTCAGTAAAAGAAATTATTGTATTTTGTTTTCAAAAATTCGAAGAACATAAATTAAACATTATGAAGTATCACATATCAAGATGTCTTTAATAATTATAGAATGGGAATACTAGTATATAAAAGGCAGTATCAAATTACATACTTAAGGCGTAAAAAGTGTTTCCGTTTACCCAACCTACCTACACATATTCCCCCCCCCACAATCTGAACCTTTTTTTTATTAGCCCGAGGAAGGAAAATCCACCTTCCTTTTTTTTTTTTTTTTTTTTTGAAAATCCACCTTCCTTTTTTTTTCTTTTTTTTTGTGAAAATCCACCTTATCACGTGTTTTACATTTTATTATGCCTTCGAGAGCAATAAAAAGAACCCTACCCTACTTTTAATGCAAGCAGATACAAGCCAACCTTAGGCCTTAGTCTTAATAGTGCCATAGAAATAAGAAAGTAAGAAGTCTCTATCAGAAATCCCTTATTTTGGTCAAATATGATGCAGCACAAGTCAATACAAGCTATTTACTAACAGCAGAACCAACAATAAACATGCATTAGAGTTTTCATTCTGAATGCCGTTGTTATGTCCGTTTTCACTTTGCTTCTGATTTTGATTAGGGTCTGCGGGGCTCCCTGTTGAAGCTGGGGTGTTAGTATTGTTGTTCACTGGCGCTGCTGTAGAACTGGATGTGTCTGAAATACAATACAATGTACCATACTGATAAAGCAGATCTAACTTTTCAGATAAACATTGAAATTAACAAACCGATCATGGACGAAATAAAACACGAAGCAGACTATCTAATTATCTATCAATCGGTATTTTAAAATACCTCGTTTGGTAAGAATGGATTTCAAGAGGAAATTCTTGACTATGTTGTTTAGTTTAACTCTCTTATTCACTGAAATTTAACATCATATGAATACCAACAGTCAGCGTCATTTGGCGGATTTTCATCTCTAACGGTAGAGGATTACTCTTGAATACCACCGACCTTCTGTAAGCAAGCCTTTCACATGTGAACTTTTGTCTCTGGTAGGGATTTGATCTGACAGCCGCGAGGGGATAGTAATTACAAGTTGGGGGCCATATTATACAGGCTGTAGTCTTACAATTACTTTATTTTAGGGCTGTTTAGAACCATTAATGCACAAAGATGTTCCTTATTATAAAATCAAAACAAAATAACATAACAGTTCTTTATTTTGCTAAAAACAAGAATTCAAGCAGAAATGCGTTCATGAAATGATTTTAAAAGGAAGTGATTTTTACGTATTGACAGTTAAGGTGAATGATTCGCGTTTTGAAAAAGCAAAAGCTTTATATGATTGTAATGGTCAATATGAAAATAGAACAAACTGAAAAATAGGTAAGGCGAACAGATTATTACAACTTGTCTATCCGCATTAAAGAGGCATGTCCCGGAACTGTTCAAAGCGTCTCGAATAGCAATTAAATTGCTATCATTTTAATGTCTAATTCAATTAATGAAAGTCCCGTAAAATATATACGAAATATCCTGCTCGTTTACTCAAAATACACAAACCTAGATACGACAGTTCCAGGGCATGCCCCGCTTTAAGCATTGAGGAATGGTATAGTTATCATAAGCTTTAGAATCGATCATTTCCTAGGATACAAATCAAATGACTGTCTTACTTGTAGGACATTCACAGCCGTACTGTATTGCCATATCCGGGCAGACAGAAGATGGTTTCTTAAATGGATGGCATTCAAGTCCATTGGCCACGCTGCAGCTTGCATTATAATGACTGACATTATCCCTTTTTATGCCACTAAATCCTTCAAACTTGTCATCAGCACATCGCGCATCAATGACAGCACGATTAGAACATATTTTTGCCAACTCCGTTTTTGAAAGGCTTTCGTACTCAGACCTGAAAGTATTATTGATTTTGAACACCAAGCACTAATAGACGTTTCTAAATCATGGTACATTACGCAGCCCTTGCTTATTCATCACGAATTCCGTTCTGTGCTATATAAGTTAGTTGTTGTATGTTACTTATAAGCTCTGTAACAAATCATTGTTTCTGGTCAAGTGCCAATTATAAATGTGATAGGTAGGTAGGTAGGGAATCTATTTTGTTCTTGAAAGCTTGTGGAAAGTGAACCATTCTGCAGGCCTAATAAAAGTCTAGTTTCGCTGCAGAAATGAGTTTTCTAGAAACAAAAAAACAACAACAAAAAACATTTTAACGATTAATTTGACAAGTGCGAAAATAAGCCATCCTGATAATGGCGTAGTCTTAATACGGGACGTCTTCCTAAATCAGGTTTTAGTCTTCTCGTTTATGTACAAGTAAGCAATTAACGTAATTGTAATTGTGACTGCAGTAGAATGATAAATTGAATTACCCATTTACATGAGGATTTGAGTTGTTATGCCACGTCTTTTCCCAGCATACCTTCGATTCTGCACGACCTGTTAAACAATAATGCAAGATAATGAAAAACAATTGCAGGATATCGCTAGGAAAATGTTTATTACGCTATGTATTAAGATGTCGCAGTATACTGCAATATATTGTGAACATCTTGTGCACAACTTGGTGCATCTAGAATCAAGGCAAAATAATGATAAATTAGAAGCTTATAAAGAAAAAGCCGACGAAGAAAGTTTCACCCAATTAAAAAATAAAATCACAAAAATATTAGTTTCCATAAAAGATCGGAAACTCTTTGGAATTTGTTGTACAATTTTTGGGTGGAAGTGATTTATTATTCATAGCTATGATTTTTGCGGCTAGTACCTAAACTTGTCATTTTATGACCCAAGTTCTTCTTGCAATTATCCATTAAATATTGTTTTACATATACATCTAACACATTTTTACACTTCCACAGAATGTTTGTCAGTTGTAGGGTATGCCCCTTTAATAAGTAGTGTCGAAACTGATGATCAGCAACATTGGTTTAAATCCACAGAAACAAATAAACATAACAAGAGACTCGTAAAGTTTTCTTTATTATTATTCTTATCCAAATCTTTGTTTTAGACAATAGCTACCACAAACAGCCAATGATCCGTCTAAGACAAATTAGTGCTAAAATACGGCTTATTTTCAAACTGAACGTTCTAACTTATTTTTGTTTCGCCCCATTGTTTTGGGGATCCAAAATAATGATAAAAGTTAATGTCAAAAATATGCATCATAAGGCACTATTTTAAGTTTAGACTTAAGTTTTACTATCTTTGTAAAAATATGTTTATAACGATTCCTGGTGTCCTTACCCCGACTGACGCAACGGAACGAAAAAATGCTAAAAAAAGAAAAGAAAAAAAGAACAATAAATAAATAGATAAAATAAAAACAAAACTCACCTTGTGTTGAAATAAACACAGCCGTCAGCATCACTGCCTCGAGGAAAACAAAACGATTCATTGATATTATTTTATTTCAAATTCAAAAACTCCTTAACAAATAGAACCTTAAAAGATCAAATTTCAATTCAAGAGACTTACAAATTCTGAAATATACTAGGAGCGTGCAGAAACATTCATTTATATAACTTTCTTATCTGAAATTTCAAGTTTCTTACTAAATTAAACTGATAAACCGGCCAAGTACCTTAAGTGATAAATAGATTATGCAATGATATTATTTTTAAGTAACTATATAATACAATGGCTATAAGGACACTTGTAAAAAGAACTACATAACATTGAAACGGACCAAAGTATTGGAGTAGTCACTACGCTGTTGTGAATCATGTTTTTATCCGTGCTTCCTTGTCATTTCTCACCGTGATATCCAAATGGCCCTCAAATGCTTTCCCTATACAGTCAAGCCTTTTGGTAGCGGCCACCTCCAAATAAATGCCACCATGTGAATAAATGCCATTCTTTCAAAAGCATTTACTGATTATTTAGAATATTGACCACCGAGTAAAGACCAGTGGGCCGTTTTATCAAAGGTCGTACGACCGATCTTAGCTAAGACTTGGTCGCAAGACAGGTCTTACGACGTCGAGCCGTTTTATCAACGAGGTCGCAGCTAAGAAGTCTTAAATAAAGGTCGTAACTTTAAGGCTGGGTCGGTTCAGTCGTTACTCGGTTGTCTTAAAAATGGCGGCCATTGAAGCTGCCCAACCCGTGCGCCAAAGACGCGCTGCCCGAATTTTTCGAGATCGCGCTGATTTCAAAGACCTGCGTGATTGGGAAATTCTTTCCAGGTACCGCTTGGATAGAGAGGGCGTTCTGTTTTTGTGTAGGACACTGGAGCCAAAACTTGGGAAACCGTTCACACTCAATAAAGTTCAATAAAGACCAAATGTTGTCTTTTCCAAGCTAAGCCTTTGTTTACAGGTTGTACTGTATTCGTGTTCCCTTTGTTATTATGCCTTTGCTTTACTTCATACAGGAAACCTTTGGCCTATTATTTCCGGGGCCGATTTTTCACAAGACATAATTATATCGTTGCTAAGAATGCCATTTTGAAACTCAGAAGCTGTTATCCCTAAACGTTTCAGGTACCTTTATCAGTAAGCACTACATCTAACCATCATTATGTTTAAGCACATTTTATTAAAAAAAATATTTTTAAGTTTACGAAGTATGCAATTTTTGCTAATAAATATATGTTTACGAAAGGACTACGTGAGTATGGTGAAGCCCCTTTTTCTGACTACATATTAATTCATAGCTGCTTGCTTATAATGCATACCAGTGCCAAATTGTTTCCTTCATTTTGGTATATTAAAATGCTTAAAAAAAGAAAAATGTTTAGCTAAAGATTATACGCGTACACACATTAATAATTGAAGAAACGCTCTCATGTACCTAGAGGTTTTCAATGGACCTTCTGTGCAACATTGTCTGCTTGTACAAGGAAGGCTGTTATTTTATCTCCAAAATGCTGTATTTTAATTTATTTTCGTTGGGATTAATTTTCATGTTTTTTTACTGGAATGGCTAATCGTTGGGGCATAAATTCGCTGACTTCGATTTTTGAAAAAAATAGCATTATCTCTGCATTTGAATTCGTGGGGATTTGATTTCGTGGGTGAACCGACTCATGGAATCCACGAAATTAAATCCCCATTTAAAAATTGATGATTCCACATTAAGTTGCGTGTAAGAAGCAATTCTAGAGAGAAATTTACAGAAAAATCATGTTATTCAGTCCACTTTTTTGCCTCAATAATGTTCTAAACGTAGAGGCGGTCCACTATCAAACTGAGCTATGTACAGAAGAAATGATGAGGGATCGTTTTGGCCAAAATTCCACTTAATATATGATAAACCTTAATCATTAATATCTTAATGACCTGCTGGCATGAATTGACGTGACGTCTTATTTCATTTGGAAGGAGATTCACAATGGCACAGCATGGAATGTTCATTTTTAAGTACCTACCCCACGTATGTTTGGCTTGATTTTAACCATAAACACATGTATTTTACACTATGCTTATGTAAACACGGTATTTACACGTCCGATTGTGACAAAAATAGGACGAATCAGCATTGAAATTTAAAAATAAAAACGAAGTTAATGGTGGGGTAGTTAATGTCACTGACTCGTAAATGCTAGCACCACATCACTAGCTCTGAGTACAAACCCTGTTAGGAAACAAAAACAATTTTTGTTCAGAGATATAGCTGTCCGAATAACTTACTGAAGGTCAATGAGTCTACTATGACATACCCAACATATAAAAACGGTGCTTAAAGGCTACTAGGTGACTGACTTTTATTTTTGACACACCGATATGCAAATACAGTTTTATATCCCTGTATTCAGGTATTTCTCGTTGGGTTTAAAGTATCACAAACAGCATGGGTCATATGGTGAATAAAAAGAAAAAGTTTGCCCAAATCATTTTGCAATAATATATTGTGCTCCAGTAAGATTTACAGAAATAGTATAAGTGTGTACAAATATATATGTATTCCAAGAATCAAAATAATTGTTGACACATAAATGCCTTTTGAAAAATTAATATTAGATATTACAGTAAATAATCAAAAAACGAACTGAAACACAAGTGGAAATATCCAAAAATGTCATTCGCACAATTCATTGTACAATCAATTTGTTCCATCCTTCATTCCTATTGAATTCCATGATTTTTATTGGAAGAAATATTCTATCAGAAAGAAGCACCCAATTATCATGATCCATGCAGATTGGTCCTTCTTAGCTCCATTGTGACAATCGCCTCGTTGTTTATCATTTTGATTTGGAGCGGCGTTAGTTGTCGATCCTGAATTTGGAGACACTGTTTGTTGGCTACGTGTGGAAGACGCAATTGCCGTCTTTGTTGTAGATGCACCTATATTACAGATTTAACAGGATATAAGTAAAGCATTAAGACATAACAATATGCGATATACTCGCCAGAGAACTTAAGCTTTGTTAATTGGTTGCAAAAATGATATTGCCTTCCATCCTGATATAAAGAAGTTGATAATTCATTTTTCTTCCGATGATGTCAATGTATTTTAAGGTGTTTTTTCGAATTTAATCATGTTTTAATGATCTTAAAAGTGCAAGACTTACTGTTGTAAATTTCTGACAAGGCTTTTAGTTATAATAAGTAGAAATACTCATCGACATAAACATTAAAACATGTTGGTCGGCAAATAATTAATTCAATTGAATTGGTGGATGATTTTACTGTTTCTAAGTATCAACATTGATAAAACATTATTTCTTAGAATTTATATATAATATACTTATAAAACCTTTCAGTGTCGTGTTCATTTTCTGACAATCGCAACCATATTGAATGGCCAGATCTGGACACTTGTCCGTTGTGTTTATAAACGGGTGACATATTAGCCCATGGTCGATGTCGCACATCACTTGGAAATGCAGTTTTCTTTCCGTTTTGTTCCCTTTGAAGCCTTCTAATTTATTGTCAGCACATTGGGCATCGATTGGTGCATTATAACCGCATAGTGCTTCTCTGTCCGGTTTTGACAGGCCTTCGATCTCTGATCTGTAAGATTTCAATTTCAAGAAATACAAAAAAAGAAGAAAAAAACCTGGTACATATAGAATTATTGGTACCCCTTGTTTGTAAATATAAATGGTCTTATCATTTCAATAAATTTGGAGTTTGTTAATGTTTAATCAAAATATTTTTATGACACGGCCCTTGGAAAAAATGATTGACAAGTTCCAAGCTGGGAGTTAAAAGAATTAAGTAATAACTGATGAATGGATACTTATTGGAACATACAATAAATGAAGGACAAAGACAGACTCCCAGAGTTTCATTTTCTATGTGTCTTAATACACATGACATTCGCTATCATTCAATTCTAAAAAACCAACAGGGAAACAAATAAGACTATAAAACATATAGTTAATAAATAATATATCGTACTGTTCCGGATTTTGGAAGACAATTAAACTGATTACGGCAGGCTTATCTGTGTATCCTTTAAGTAAATATTATTAATGTTTGCTATCTTAGGAGGAGTGACGAAATTATGGATATTTCGATGTTTTAAAAGCTTTATAATCCATCGATCGTGTCAAAACTACTATTTTTACGCTAGTAATATTTGAGAAAACATCTTATCGCAAAAGAATGTATTAGAAATTGATAATAAAAAATTCAGCCATCTAATCCAGGCTCCCTTTGAGGAAGTTAGGAAAATGACGAGAGTTAACGGTTCAGTCAGATAACATACGTTGCTGTTTTTTATCACATTAAGTCGGAATATTTCAAGCCTTTTGATTGCATACAATGAAGTAAAGCTCAACAAAGTCAGTTATTGAAAAAGTTTTTCGTTATCACAATAAGCTTCGTTCAATTCAGACATGTTTTAATAGACTTCACATATTGATAAACTTAAAAATACAAAGCCCTTAGTGTTCTTCTGTCGTACAATACAGTGCAGCCTCTCAAAAGCAACACCCTTTGGGAGCAGCAAAATTATGTTTTTATTGAGAGGTTGTTGTTCTAGAGAGGTCAATTTAATAGTTAAATCGTACAATGGGGAAAATTATGTTGTTGTTGAAGGAGATTGTTGCTCAAGAGAGGGCCACTATGGAGAGGTTGTACTATATTTAACATTTAAAATATCCCCATCCAAAAAGCAAACTCTACCATAAAATCTTTAAATGTCCAAAAGCGAGTGTGTTATCAATAGAATCTATCTGTGGGTAAATTATTTACTAATAATCAGTTTTGTTTACTTCTAAGTTGCTTCTATCTTAAAAAATTAAGGTCACCGGAAATGGCCAATTCTTTGGGCATTCACACAGAAGTAAGAAGAGAGGCCCCTGAGTGATAAGGTATTTTCAATACTTCATACTGTGTATTAACTGTTAAGTACAGAATAAGAAAGTACAGCTGACCCCTTTAAAAAGGGGTTAAGCTTAAAATTATGTTACCTAGTAAACACCGTGAATAGTATAGGTGCGAATCATGGCCCCTTTATCCTTCTAACAACTTAACAAGCGCACATCAATCATGAATAATGTTACATTTGTAACAACACACTTACAAAATACACTTATTTTGGACAAAATCTCTTCAAATAAAATTCATGAAATCTTGAACTTTTCTTGAACTATTCTTGCATGGTTCATGAATAGTTCAAGAAGTATGTAGTCAGTATGTCAGATCTACAACAAATGCAATATCTTTTTTATTGATGATCGTATGTTAATACAAATGGTTCCATTTGGAACGAAGACGCTTCGAGTCATTCATTGGTACAAACTGCTAAACGGATTTCAATGAAAGACGACATAAATTAAGCTAAATTACAGAGAGGTAGCTTTACTGGCACTAAAATCCTAACCGGACAAGACTTTTGTCCTTAAGTATATATTAATATACAAGTATGTGTAATAAAAATGAATTTAATAAATATCGTATTTTAGAAATACTTACCCATTCGCCATCGGAACAGAATTGTTAACCCATTGTGTCCAACAAGTCTTTGACTCGGCGACGCCTGAAAGAAAAGCCAGCCAGCCACTATGTACAAACAGAAACCATCTAAAATGTTCACGTTGTTAACAAAGAATTAACCTTTATGATGTTATATCACCAATAACATGCTCGTGAATAACAAAAGTAAATAAAACTTTATCATTTATATAAAACAATTAAGTTGACAAATTTACTGAACTATCGCCAGAAAAAAGTACATCGTATATAAACCCTATGCCGTATTAAAAAGGGAGTCCGACCCAGTCCGAGTCCATGACTAAACACGATAATACCTTGGCAAAACAAAATTAATAAAAAAAATAAAGTCAAAATGAAAAGCAATCATTTAATTACAAAAATAGAATAAATAAATAAATAAAAAATAGTAGATAATTCATATACTTATAGTTTCAGCATTTATAAAAAAATATATCAGAAGGATATACTCAGATTGACATCTTCCTAAATGACGGCCGAATCGCTTGAATAATATTAAACAGCCCACTAAACCCACCATTGTACTCTTTTATACATTATAATTTACAAGCACTGACAAATCTTGAAACTGATTAAGAATAAAAGTCTATACTTTTTAGTCTTATCTAACAATACAATTCATATTTCATAATTCTGCCATCATTATTTTCGCTAATATAGTAAATTACTACATTAATTTCCAAATTCAAACACGCATACATTCAAGAACTTACCTAGAAAGCCAAACACAGCCAGCGATACACACAGCAAAATACAAGGGTAGCGCATGATGGTCCTCGCACAAAATATTTGACGAACTTATTTGACAGAATATTTGTCTTTATTGAAAAGCTAGCAGTAATACCTCGACCGCTAATCTGATGTCATATGCGTTGATTATCACCTATTTATATACCCGAGATTGTAAATCTTCACGCGAGGGTTCGTCAAAAAACAATTCGACGTATAGCCATACGAAATAATTGCGTGTTTCAATTATTATTGTTATTATTATTTTACCACATTTTTATGTACTTTTTTTCATATATAGAGTATGTTCAAAAGTGTTTTGCAATAACAATCACCAACAAAAAGAAATATTTAAAACACAATGGTATCATTATCAAAGCAATTAGTAGCCTAAATTAAAAGTTAGTAAGTCCTTAAAAAATGAAAACTACATAATAATTATATGTTTGTATATTTTAGTGATACAATGTACTAACTATAATGATGTATTAATTAAAATTTATTACTAAATAAATGTTTGAATGTACTTGTAATGGTGTACACTGATACGATTAAATTTAAAAAACAATATTGTGATAAATTGATTGGAAAATGAAAAGTGTACGCGAATGATTACGTACTTTCTAATTGAATGTATTGTTTGAAAATAGTTTGTGAGCGGATGCAGGGTGATGTAATATTTTGGTCGTTTTTTGTTTTATTTCTTTGATTGTACTTTGCATAAAATAGTTAGTACACAGTAGTGTGCGATGGTCATTTGGGGAAAGCTTACTTATTATGAGGCCCTCATGAAGTACTTCTGACCGTTGTAAAGAAGCGCAACTCAGCTGTGGTCAGAAGGCTTTTCTAAAACCACCCTAAAAAGAACGTTAGATAAGGACGAACGACAGACGGACAGAAGAAACATTCACGAGTGGACAGGCCTGTGCTTCAGTTCAGTGACTCACAGAGCCACAAAAAATCGGACCAGACGGAGGGAAACGTTGTACAGTGTCCAGTGGTGCCCCAACGACAACGCGATTACGGGATAGGTGGGGTGACTTATTAATCCCATAGACCATGAGACAATTTGGCAGAGATAGCTTTTTAACAGTTCCCGCTTCCAAATCACGTCTGTTCTTGTAGTCCGACCACTGTCATAGGTTCGGACTTTGTACAATACTCATTATAATTCAATATGGCGGCCATGAATGAAAGAAACAAAACGCACATTGAATTTAGCGGTTATTTGAATTATAATAAAATGATAATTTCAATGAGTAATATTCCTAATTAAAAAACACTTTCATCAAACTATTCGTTGGTGTAAGAATGCATTAAATAAAAGTAGCAGTGGCAGGTTTTTGGCAAATAATGTTTTCCACCTCGGCTGAGTCCCGTTTTGACTCCAATATAACTTCTTTGACGTATATGTACACAAATTATGCAACAGGGTATAAGGCAAGACGGCGTAATTTGGATTTTACAACATTTTCCAAACAATTTGTCACAACCCTAAAAAGTAATATTTTATCGCGTACACGAAACAGTTCATAAAAAGTTAATTCTTTTATGATAAGCCACAATACCAATTTTAAATTTGCAAGCTGGTGAGATCATTTAAAGTCATGGGATTATTTCTAAGTCTTGTTTTACTTTACATTTATCTTTTAGATGAACTTAACCCGTGGGCTAGTTTCTTCAACAATATCATTTTAATCATATAACTCATTTATTAGATAACAATTATGTTGTATAAAACTTCAAAAGCAATTGTTAATTCCAAATATACTTAATAAATTTAAAAACGCGTTTTTTTTAAACAGAACGATAGATCAGTTTCCAAAAGCCATCACTCGCTCGACGCGCATGAATTTTCATGCGAACCAAAGTACTACATTTTTTTCTACATCCGCCATGCAGTTGTTAAACTAGTTCCTGTTCAAGTTTGCATTGCAAGTCTATGTAAGATTAGTTTACATAAGTACTTTCAGTACTTTGATTAATGTGATACTATTCTATGCTAGTCTTGAATACTAATCGTTTTTCTGTACTTCCCAGCTAAGGGGTTTGTCACGAAAAATAAAATCAAAAACATTTTTTTCCCATGTAACCAATATATATAATTTTTTATATAAATGGGTTACATGAAAAAAAAAAATTTTGTTTTTCGTGACAAACCCCTTTGCTTCCCAGTTTAAAACGGTATACAAATCAAAGTACCGAAAGAATCATGTAACTAAACTTACAGAGACTTTCATCGCAATATAGAACAGGAACTAGAACAATTGCATGGCGGATGTAGATTAACGTTGTACTTTGGTCCGCATGAACATTCATGCGCGCCGAGCGAGTGACGTTAAAGAAAGCACAGTTTCCAAAAATGTGTTTAACTGGGCGTGACCGATTAATTAGTAATTTGTCAATTAATTTATTGAAATAAAAATAGCAATTTGTTTGTGTATTTCTATAATGTAATCAAATTAATTTAAAAGACCTGTTTTATACACTTACTGTTTGGACTAGACCGACTGGGATCAAACGCGCTTTTTATTGTGTTTGTTTGTTTGTATTGGGTTTTACGTCCCTTTCCAACAGTCAGAGTCATATGATGCGGACAGTTTTACCTTTCCATCGTTCCTGTGAAGAACCAGTACTAGACTCCCATCCTCTGTAAGTAACTGCCTACTGTCTCACATAAAGAGACAAGGTCGATAACTGGGCCCGAACCCATGACCCTCTATCAGTGAGAGCTTACAGTGGTTTGAAGTCAGCGATCCTTAACCACTCGACCACAGAAGCGGGTCGCGCTTTTACAGACGTACAGTATACAATGTAGATGTACATGAATACATTTAACTATGAGTGAAGATGAAGCGTAAGTTGCCAACACGAAGTTATTTCTTTTATAGAGTCTAATTAACCACGTCATATCGTCTTAAATATTACACTGCACATTCCTCTAAAATTTAGATTTTTTTGTTAGGTAGATTTTATTATGTTAAAAGACTTTATTTCAAGAGGTGCAAATATATACTCATTCACGGAGAATATATTAACCTTTACTTCTACTTGAGTCCATGTGAGATTAAAAACGGTCGAATACATTAACATTGAAGCATTTATTTATCTATAATTGCCAAACGTTTGCGTTTTTTATCTCAAACTATGCACAAACATTGCCTATTAAATGCAATATCACCTACTTGATTTCAGTTTGTCTCATAAAATGTCAACAGGTCAGTCAAACTATATTCCTTATTGCTCAAGTATTGTAAAAATAGTTTTCAAAGTAGCATAGCATGGGTTACAAGGGGCACTTTTAAGTAATGTGCATTTCCAACATGTTCCTCTTTGAAAATATTTTGTTTGTTTTATATAACGGTATGATTAAATGCCGTCAGTTAAAACATGCAAATAACCAAATTATAAACTTACCATTAGAAGTCATGTTCAATAAGAAAAGCGAAGGGTGTCCCAAAAGTTCGGATATAGTAGTATAGGGCAACCTAGCTTTGGGAGTAGAGTAGCAAAAGTCATGTTGTTGTTGAGAGGTTGTTGCTCTAGAGAGGTTAAATTTGTAGTAAAACCATGCAGTGGGAAAAATCATGCTGTTGATACAGGGAGGTTGTTGCTCTAGAGAGGTTAAATTTGTAGTAAAACCATGCAGTTGGAAAAATCATACTGTTAATACAGGGAGGTTTGTTGCTCTAGAGAGGTTAAATTTGTAGTAAAACAATGCAGTGGGAAAAATCATACTGTTGTTGCAGGGAGGTTGTTGCTCTAGAGAGGTTAAATTTGTAGTAAAACCATGCAGTGGGAAAAATCATGCTGTTGATACAGGGAGGATGTTGCTCTAGAGAGGTTAAATTTGTAGTAAAACCATGCAGTGGGAAAAATCATGCTGTTGATACAGGGAGGTTGTTGCTCTAGAGAGGTTAAATTTGTAGTAAAACCATGCAGTGGGAAAAATCATGCTGTTGATACAGGGAGGTTGTTGCTCTAGAGAGGTTAAATTTGTAGTAAAACCATGCAGTGGGAAAAATCATACTGTTGATACAGGGAGGTTGTTGCTCTAGAGAGGTTAAATTTGTAGTAAAACCATGCAGTGGGAAAAATCATACTGTTGATACAGGGAGGTTGTTGCTCTAGAGAGGTTAAACTTGTAGTAAAACCATGCAGTGGGAAAAATCATACTGTTGATACAGGGAGGTTGTTGCTCTAGAGAGGTTAAACTTGTAGTAAAACCATGCAGTGGGAAAAATCATACTGTTGATACAGGGAGGTTGTTGCTCTAGAGAGGTTAAATTTGTAGTAAAACCATGCAGTGGAAAAATCATACTGTTGATACAGGGAGGTTGTTGCTCTAGAGAGGTTAAATTTGTAGTAAAACCATGCAGTGGGAAAAATCATACTGTTGATACAGGGAGGTTGTTGCTCTAGAGAGGTTAAATTTGTAGTAAAACCATGCAGTGGGAAAAATCATACTGTTGATACAGGGAGGTTGTTGCTCTAGAGAGGTTAAATTTGTAGTAAAACCATGCAGTGGGAAAAATCATACTGTTGATACAGGGAGGTTGTTGCTCTAGAGAGGTTAAATTTGTAGTAAAACCATGCAGTGGGAAAAATCATGCTGTTGATACAGGGAGGTTGTTGCTCTAGAGAGGTTAAATTTGTAGTAAAACCATACAGTGGGAAAAATCATACAGTTGATACAGGGAGGTTGTTGCTCTAGAGAGGTTAAATTTGTAGTAAAACCATGCAGTGGGGAAAATCATACTGTTGATACAGGGAGGTTGTTGCTCTAGAGAGGTTAAATTTGTAGTAAAACCATGCAGTGGGAAAAATCATACTGTTGATACAGGGAGGTTGTTGCTCTAGAGAGGTTAAATTTGTAGTAAAACCATGCAGTGGGAAAAATCATACTGTTGATACAGGGAGGTTGTTGCTCTAGAGAGGTTAAACTTGTAGTAAAACCATGCAGTGGGAAAAATCATACTGTTGATACAGGGAGGTTGTTGCTCTAGAGAGGTTAAATTTGTAGTAAAACCATGCAGTGGAAAAATCATACTGTTGATACAGGGAGGTTGTTGCTCTAGAGAGGTTAAATTTGTAGTAAAACCATGCAGTGGGAAAAATCATACTGTTGATACAGGGAGGTTGTTGCTCTAGAAAGGTTAAATTTGTAGTAAAACCATGCAGTGGGAAAAATCATACTGTTGATACAGGGAGGTTGTTGCTCTAGAGAGGTTAAATTTGTAGTAAAACCATGCAGTGGGAAAAATCATACTGTTGATACAGGGAGGTTGTTGCTCTAGAGAGGTTAAATTTGTAGTAAAACCATGCAGTGGGAAAAATCATGCTGTTGATACAGGGAGGTTGTTGCTCTAGAGAGGTTAAATTTGTAGTAAAACCGTACAGTGGGAAAAATCATACAGTTGATACAGGGAGGTTGTTGCTCTAGAGAGGCCAAGTTAAATTTGTAGTAAAACCATGCAGTGGGGAAAATCATACTGTTGATACAGGGAGGTTGTTGCTCTAGAGAGGTTAAATTTGTAGTAAAACCATGCAGTGAGAAAAATCATATTGTTGATACAGTACAGGGAGGTTGTTGCTTTAGAGAGGTTAAATTTGTATTAAAACCATGCAGTGGTAAAATCATGCTGTTGTGATAGGGAGGTTGTTGCTCTAGAGAGAGCCGCTCTGGAGAGGTTTATACTGTAGTTATATGATTAAGAAAATGCGTGGATCAGTGTTCTAGTGGTGTATGCTTGCTCTTATTCCGAACAGTTTTCCAAGTTCTTTATCGTGTAAGGTGTAAAACACCGATGTATAAACGCCTCGCCTATATCCTGTGATTTTCTTAACACAGCTGGGGTGGGAACGCTGAAAAGGGCCCTGAAAAAGCGGAAGTGGGCGCCGAGATTCGAACCCATAAACTTTCGTTTAATAGACCAGCGAGTTACCACTAGACCACCGATCATCCATTAAAGAAAAGTATAAAATTTAGGGTTAACATGCGTCTGCTTGTAGGCAATCGATCAATCATTTTTATCTTATTCATTGTTTATTTTCAGGGGAGACAACTGATCCTGTTTAATCTATCAAATCATGTAAAAGTTGTCTTCAAATTCACTTTGGTATCGAGATTAAAAAGTATGACTTTGTGTTTGTCTGCCCACTTGCCACATTATAATATAATGTTAGCGAAATGCTGGATGCCTCACTACAAGAGATGATATAAGCGACTCGGGTGGCCATTTATCTGGTTCCCAATTTTGCTAGTGACAAGGGAAGTAACTCTATATGAACAATAGTCTGGTTCCCTGTGTACTATGCGGCCAACGTTGTGTAAGGGACAGGTAATCTAGTCAGACTATATGGGACAGACTACAATTAATGTAATTTCTACTCAGCAGGTTTTAAACTTCAGTCTTTAAAATGTCGAGTCATTTATCTTAACGTAAGTTGATACATTCATGTACCAAGTAATGACTTCGTAGTCAGATTTCTTGCACGTGTAGTGAGAATTGTCTGCACGTGGGGTGAGAATTTCGTGCACGTGTAGTTGATAAAAACAAAATAATAATATAACATAAAATAAAAATAATACTTTTTATTCATATAAAAACATTAGTAATTGTTTACATAAAAATATCCACTTTTTAATTCATACAACAGTAATGCAAAACAAATAAAACAATTTACACAAGTCGTGGTTCATAAATGCATAAATGACACCGCATTATAAAACACAAATATGCAGTAAACTTCGGTTATAGTGAACTCTGGTGTAATGAAAATTGTATAAATTGAAGTCACCGTATTTCTCACAACGAGCTATACTTCAATATAAAGGTAATGGTTATAGCGAAATAATAATATACTGAAGTAAGTATTCGGAATCTATGGGAGTTCACTATAACCATGTTTTACTGTATCGCTAAAAGATGAGAAATGGGTGATGTAAAATGATATGCAAAATATCACATATGAAACAAATGCTTTGCGTGCATATGTTTCAAAACATATCAAATACTTTGAAAAAGTAAGTCAGGCCCGTAGGAATGAATTCCAGATCGGGGGTGTGGGCTAATTCTACATGTTATCTGACAACGGGGGGATTCAGTTAAATCCCCTTTTAGTTAATATCACAGCGGAAATTATTGGGGAGGGGTTAAGCCCCGCCCCTAACCTAGCCCGTCCCTGTGTTTAGTTACAGCAAAAAAAAATGACGACATACAGAAAAACATGATCTTATCAATTGAATAATATTTCAATTCAAGAAAATTTGACTAACAATTTAATAACGTTCAGTACAACTGGGCCGATATATGCATCCAAATTACTAGTATTAATTACATATAAATACAATTAATTTGTTAGTTGAAAAATAATGTTAATTATTTGTGTATTAAGTTTATTATTTTAACCGTTTAATAAACTGTACAAATCTTGATTAAGTTGGTAAAGAAAGAAAACAAAGAGCAAAGGATCGTTTTGAAGTCAAAATATGTACAAGCGTACATTAAATATGAATTTTCCTATAATGTAATACTATGCTTTGCCGTTTAAAAATTGCTGACTACCGGCTTTATACTACAATTCCAACACAATCGGCAACATAAGTGATAAAACATGCCGGAAACCAACCCTATGGATTATTCTACGATAAAATATGGCTGGCTGTTCCTTTTTACCCGTCCGATAATAAATTAAACATTCTATGAGCTAATGACGTCACAGACTACTTGTTTTATACAGAGGAGTAAAATTGAAAAGCGAACAGAAAAATTAATTATTGTCATTTCCGGCCACACAATTGTGTACAAGCGTATTGTGTTTGAATCGATATAATAAAATGGTAAAGTATGGGAACAGATTAAATATTTCTTAAATATAACAAGCATTGAATTAGCCAACAAAATTAGATTCCATCAAAAGAATTGTTTTGTCTTATCTACCATTGGATCTTAGTGGAATAGTGAACCATTTGCAAACGAAGTCACGTAAACGAAAAGAAAACCACGTGATCTTTATGCGAAGTAGGCCTACTTTTACAGGTGCTATAACTTAAAGGGGCATACCCTACATCTGACAAACTTTCTGTGAAAGTGTAAAAATGTGTTAGATGTATATGTAAAACAATATATATTGGATAATTGCAAGAAGAACTTGGGTCATAAAATTACTAGTTTAGGTACTAGCCGCAAAAATCACGCTATGAATAATATATCACTTCCACCCAAAAATTGTACAACAAATTCCAAAGAGTTTCCGATCTTTATGGAAACTAATATTTTGTGATTTTATTTTTAATTGGATGAATTTTTGGCTGAAACTTTCTTCGTCGGCTTTTTTCTTTACAAGCTTCTGATCTATCATCATTTTGCCTTAATTCTAGATGCACCAAGTTGTAGGGTATGCCCTTTTAAAGAAAAGTTGGTAATAATGAGATTGCAGTTCAGATGAGACACAGGCTATTGACTTGAAACAGGAACAGGAATCGTCGATGTGTATAAAAGACTAGTGCTTAACCAATCGGTTGTGGACTGTCCAAGCCCTGGATGTTGACTTGAAGAATACTTATAGTACCACTGGTGCTGCCGGAAACCAACAGCAGAGGTTGTTTGTTAGGACTGTCGGCCGCTGGTACGAATCTAGACAAAATAAAGATATAGATATGTCAAAACAGATCATCATAAAACAACTCGGTTATAGTGAATTTGGATACAGTGAAGACTCAGATAAAAAAGTACAGTACAACCTCTCCGGAGCGGCCCTCCCTAGAGCAACAAACTCTCAACA